>CM035444.1:98888555-99181055 GCA_020310875.1 Ceratopteris richardii | reverse complement strand
GTTTCAGTTGTGTATAGCTAGCAACTGGGGAGGCCATACTTCCAGATTCCTTGAATGAAGAAAAAGTGCATGAAAACTTTACTGAATATTTCTAAAATGTAACGACTCACATCTTCGCAAGGGTTTTTCTCTATTACTCGATGATAACGTAACAATCATTTTGATTCTCATGACTTTAGACCTCCTAATTTTGTGCCTAATGTTGTTTGTGTAAGCCTTAAAATGTGCATGAAAATTTTATGTTTATTGTACTTAGTATCCTTATTCAAACTGAATTGAATTTAATATCAATATTTATATTGCATTGTGCACGCTTGCACATCTACACCTAGCATCAATGTCCATGCTCAAGATATTTAACATTACTCTTTGTCATTCAATTCTATTGCCAGTCACATATGATGGTGAATTTCAACCTCACTCTTTTATTCACATGCAATCATACGTCATATATATATATATATATATATATATATATATATATATATATATATATATATATATATATATATATATATATATATATATATATATATATATATATATATATATATGTATGTGTGTGTGTGTGTATGTGTGTGTTTAGTAGTCACCATATGGAAAAGTCTGTTAAAGCAATATAAATAAATGAAAAATCTTCTACATTAAAACGATGAAATTACCAAGAGCATATTCTTAGATCCTCTACTCATGGAATTATTTTTATAGTAAGCAGTATTATATTTTTTCTCAAAATTTTGTAGGTTTGGACACCACAAAATCCAACATCATATGATACATTCAGATATGAAGCTTCATCAAATTTTGACATGTACAAAACCTTAGCCCTTCAAGTTGTAAAAGAATTCGGACGAATCAATAATGATTCATCATTATGCATGAATCTAAAAAATTAGATTTTACCATGCTATTCCAAACGAAATGTGCTCATGAAAAAAGAAATTGGGTCATTTTTTTCTCCACCTATTTGAAGAGAGGATCTCAATTCCTTGAAGAGTGGATTGTTGACCACAAGATGCCAACCTTCCTCTTGATAGAGAATGGGTATGAGTTATTACCGACAATGTCTTTAAAACATGTAGAATTGAGAACCACTTGAGAGCTATACTTGGTGGATTCTTTCCTTCATATTATTAAAAAACTATTAGATTCTTTTTTTATTTACTTCTCGAGTGACCCTTTCCCCTTCTCAAATATGGTTGCATCACAAAATCTCATTTAATTATTCATGCACTTCTAATTGCACTCCAACTATTCAAAGCGGATTAACCTTGCCTTAATATGCTAGAGTAATAGTAAAGTGTGCAAGCTTAGATGGCTTAAGATTAAGTAGGATCATGGTAGAAGCTGAAATAAGATTGATTCTTGAACCTCATCTACTATTACCCCAGCTAGTATAGTGCCTTGGATACATAACTATTAACCTAGGGCTTTTATGGTATGTCAAAGGCGTAGAAGAATCTATTTTCATAACGTAGGCAAAAGGCAAGGACGATATTGAGAAGTAAAAGGAGGTGCTCAGCCACCACTAATAGTGAAAGCAGGACCCATTTTGTTAATCATTAAAATTACATCACTTTGGAAGCTTCGGCTTAAAGTCAAGAGGTCATAGAGTGATACCTGTTATTAAGCTCCTTATAAGATTCTTGTCGTCATAATAGACTGATATCTTCTGTTTTCCTCATGTAGTTATTGTAAATCTCCTTTTGTTTGCACAAAAGCCTTGTCAATAAGGTTTTCCAAGAAGCCATCATCTTTTTCTTTTTCTCATACATCCCTTGAAAAAGAGGCTTAACTTGGCTACTCTAGCTATCCCCGAGCACCGTCTTGGATCAAAATTTAATTTGACTTCGTCTTTTGTGCTCTTAGGAAGCACTATCTTACTCTTGTTCGTTCTCATAACTCTCATAGTTCCTAAATTGGACCACCCGTAGTACACAAAGTGGCCCATAGTGGTACAAACTTCTTTTGAGGTTACTTTGATCATATATAAGGGGTAGAACTTACCTCACTTACTAGCATAAGGAACTCCCTTGGTGCCCTCCTTGGTGTAGTGGTCCTTCAATTCTGGGCAATTCCTACATAGGGGCACATCTTTGAGGAGGGAGCGCTTGCTTTGGACATGTCCATATTAACCACATCAAAAATACATAATAGGCCCTAGATGGTGGTTTTGGTGAGGCTTTCCTATTGGGCTTGCTTGGGTAGAGTCTTGTTTGGCATAATAGGTAGAAGTGGAGATTCCAAAAATTGAAGGTTGTCCCAAGAGAGAGGATTGAGCTGATCCAACCCACTACACAATGGGAGCTTGATCATATAGTTAGTTGGGGACTCCCAATCCCTTGAGGATATAGCTATCCTTTGCTCAGAATTGATATGGTCCTCCTTGGATACTCTTGGATAGAGTGACCTTGACTAGAACAAAGTGTGCACCATAAGCTTGTACATACCTCTTTAAGTGTTTTGAGCTCTTCTAGCTCTTGCCTTATTTGTGTGAGGTCCTCTATTTCTTGTTTTAGTGTCTCTTTCTCGTGTTTCTCTACATTTCATGTAGGAGATCATGCAATGCATTTCCTGGTAAAAATCATGCATGTCCCATTGAAGGTATCGGTACAATACATCTCTTTGTGGATGGCAATAATGGGCTGATCTTGCATGATGTGAGACATGTACCTAATATAAAGAAAAGCATGCTTTCTGTTGGACAAATGGATATTCATGGACATAATACACTCTTTGAAAAAAGATTGTAACTCATTAAAGACTCAAGGCTGATTGTCAAGGGTAGTAAGAAAGTTACACTTGTTGCTTGCATTTTGGGGGAGCCCTACTCAGAAATTTTATTGCATTGGTTGAGGTTAATTCTCACATAGGCATTATGGCATAAAAGGGTTGGCCCCATGAACTAATGGGCTCTAATAAATTATGTAATTTTGGCAAATTTGATGCTTAAAGCACAAAACTTGACTTTTGTAAGGAATGTTGATATAGTAAGCAAGTAAAAAATTCCAACTACTGAGGTATCTCTCATAAATCTAATGTGCATGATTATTGTTCATTCTCATCTAAGTCTATGGAGGGGGAGGGGCTATGTACTTCATTTCTTCTGTTGATGACTATTCCAAGAAGCTTTGAGTCATTTGCTAAGATTTAAAGATAAAACTTTCGATGCATTTAAGAGATTTCATATATTTATCACCATCCAAATAGGGAGAAAGTTGAAATGCTTATGCAAGGATAATGGAGATGTTCATGAGTGCTGAATTTAATAGTTTTTGTGAAAATCTTGGCAATAAGAGGGAGCTAACAATCTCATACAGCCCCTCTTAATGATGTGGTTGAAAGGTATTATAGGACTTTTTGGGAGAGGGTGAGATGGATGTTGTCCACAACTAATCCCTCATGAAGTTTTAGAAAAAGTTTGAAAATTGTAGTACACATTTACAATCAATCCCCTCGTGTGTCCTTAAAAGGTGGCATTCCCAGAGAGGTTTGGTTTGGCAAACCTACTTCATATGACCACCTATGAATCTTTGGTTCCGATGCATTTGTGCATATTAGATCTATGTTGAGGTCCAAGGAACAAATTAGATGCAAAGTCTATAAAAGGCATGTCCATGGGGTATAGAGATGAGGGTCAAAAGGGCTATAGATTTTGGTTACTACAACTCAAGAAGGTAATATGTAGGCAAGATGTTGTATTTAATGAGACAAGGCTGCTTAAAAATGATTAACCTCTAAAAATGACCATAAGAAGGGTCAAATTTTAGCATGTACAGCGACCTGTTAAACCTAATTTTAACCCTCAAGATGCATGGCTCCTCAAGGCACCCTCTCATGCTAAAAACAGTCTTGGAATTGGGGTGGGCCCAATGACAATAACCACAAGTTTTCAGGACGTTCCAACAAATGAACATTAACATACATACCTTAAGACTCGAAATTAGATGAATGAGAAGTAGAGAGAGAATACACAACTTTTCGAAGAGTAACAATAAGCTGAATGCAAATGTGTATATGATTACAAAACTGAATGTGAGCTGAATGTAGATACAAAATCTGAATCTAGGCAGAATTTTGGGAACTAGGTACAAGAGTTTGTTCATAATGTGCCTAAGAGATATGAAGAGTGTGTGTATGTGAGTTTGAAGTGAATAGAAACAGTTTAGAAGTATTTGCAAACCCTAAACTGAATAACAAGAAAGATTCCCACTTGTGTAGCAACAAAGGAAGAAGAACTGAATATAGACTTTCTACTCACAAGACTTGGCAATATGCTGATGTTTGGCTCCAAAATCTCCTCCAAAGCTGCACCAAAAATTATGACACACCTCTTCCAAAAGTTAGTAACCTCCAAACTTGTCCTTGAGATTGTCCTCAAGTAATGCTAGATATGACCCGTAAGGCCTCTTTATATAGGCCTCAAGATGCTCCACGAAAATTTAGGCGATAGCTTTTAAAAAACCATGCGAAAAACATAAAACTTTTGATTCTAGCGAAATTGATTTACGATCGTAATTTTTGCTTTTAAGGCCTAAAATGACTCCGATCAACCTATAGAACCATGAGACTGTGATAGCAAAGTGCTTTCTTTAATGTACAAACTGAAAGGAACCTAAATATGTAAAAATCCCTTTTGGACAGAAATAAGGGTTAAGGTTTTCTACCATTTCTAGACCTTAGATAATTGAATGTTATATAACAAATGAAATCTCTCTTCAAGTACTATCTAATGAGCTCATAATAATTTTTTACCTTCTCTGACCAAAATTTGGTTAAGTACCAAAAATTAAGGTCGCTAGAAATCAAGGTTCTATGCTATTCTGACATTGTTTCCAACAAATAGGGCTGAAAATGATGTATAATAGCCCTTGAACTCAATATACCTCCTCATGCAGATCCATTTGAGAGAATGTGGATAATTATGTAGGAATAGCTACACATATTAGGAGACATGTGGCGCGATATGACCCCTCTTTGCAATATGTTATGCTATCAAATCAGCATGAGCCTCTTGCTTACAAAGAGGCAAAGTCATCTGAGCACAAGAAATAGGACCTTGCTATGGAAGAAGAATTGAAAACTTTGCATACCAATGATACTCAGGATTTCATTGAGTTCCCCAAAGCTAAGAAATCTATTCCTAACGAATGGGTGTATAGAATCAATAATGTTGATGGTAAACCCAAGTACAAGCACGGCTGGTTTTAAAAAGGGATATGCCCAAAAGGAGGGCATAGACTTCCAAGAAGTATTCTCTTCTTTGATAAGATAATGACCACATTGCATGTGTTGATTGCTCTCATGGCTGCATTCAATCCAAAATTGCACCAAATGGATGTAAAAACAGCCTTCTTACATGGTGATCTTGATGAGGAGCTCTATATGAAGCACTCTTAAGGCCATGTTATTCTTGGAAAGGAACACTAGGTATGTGAGCTTAAAAAGAAGATTGTATGGGATGAAGCAAGCTCCTAAACAGTGAGACAAAAGTTCAATGCTCTATGCTCAAAAATGGGTTCAAATGAAGCCAAGCTGACCATTGTTTGTACTCCAAAAAGGACTTGGATGGCAACCCAATAATACCAACATTCTATGTAGATGATATACTTCTGGCTGGTAAGAAAAAAATTGCATTACATGATCTTAAACAGCAGCTGAATGCTGTATTTTCAATGAAAGACCTTGGGAAAGCTGGGCCTATCTTTGGAATTGGGATAAAAAGGCAAAGAAAGCAGCACACATTGTATTTGTCACAAGAAAAATACACTGAAAAACTGTTTGACAGACTTAACATGGCTAACGCAAAGCATCACTGCAGTGCCATTGCAGCCATACATGAAGCTTTCCAAGCTTGATTACCCAAAGGATGAAAAAACAGCACATGACATGGAAGGTGTTCCATATGCATCAGCACGTGGTTCACTTATGTATGTTATTGTTGCTACTAGGCCTGAAATGCTCATGCAGTGGGAGTTTTGAGCAGATTTATGGCTGAACTAGGCACGGCACATCGGTATGTAGTGAACTCCATCATGAGTTACTTGAACAGGACTAAGCCCAAATGCCTATGGTATGGGAAAGATCCATTGAACTAGAAGGGATTTGTGACTCTTACATGGAAGGTGATATGGGTACACAGAAATCCACTTCTGGTTATGTTTACACTCTTGTAGCAGGTGAAAAGCTGCTATTTCACAATGGTCTAGACTTTAGAGGATGGTTGCACTCTCTACTAGAGAGGATGAACATATTTCAGCCATGTAAGTTTCTAATGAAGCCATATGGTTGGCATGCTTATGCACTCAATGAGTTTGGTTTGCCTAACAAGGCACCTATACTTGGTTGTGATAGCCAAAATGCCATATGTTTGGCAAAGAATGCAAGGTTTCATCCATGCACATGGTCAAGAAAGCATATAAATGTGCAATATCACTTCATCAGATAAGTGCTTGAGGATCATCCAATCATTTTGATCGTGGTCAACACTTCACAAAATCCTACATATGCTCTCACTAAGAGCCTATCCAAGGCACAACACCAGCTATGTGCAGAGACGGTGGGAATTGTTTAAAGAAGCTTCCTTGGCCCTTTAAGTGGGAGGTTCTCGAGGATAAAGACCCCAGTAACTTTGCTTCTCTATATTTGTACCCTTCCAAATGGTAACTCTCACTTAGAGATTTTCATTGATGTTTCTTCTTGACTTTTTGGCCCACTTATGAGGTCCCTTGTAGGCATTTACATGTATCTTTCAAACTTTGGCCGTTGGGCATGTTCACCAAGTGACCAAATGTCACAATTTACTAAAACACTAAGGCCCCTCTCAAACAATATACATATAAACCAGAATGAGTCTAGGCAAACCCCAAATTCACCCTCAAATGAAAGCACAACTATAAGCTCATGGTAGTCAACCACAAGACTATATAGCATATCAGCTCCATTATGCACACTATCAACTCAACTCTATGACATCCCCACTAATGTCATCACTGCCCAATAGTGGGTATAGAACTCAGAGTGAATACATGCTCACACATGCATCCCACAACGCACACACACCACGAGCATGAGCTCACAAGAAGCTCTATGAACTGAGTTTCTACCACTTCCGGAAGTGATGGGAAAACTCAGCCATAATGAAGCATAGCACAAAATGCAAACAAAAGATAGGAAAAACTACAGAAAATGCATATAGCTGATAGGGTATGCACACCTATCAGCTGATCATAACTCAAACGAACAATCCACAAGTGAAAACTGCATGTCTGCTAATATCATAGTCATATATACTAGAATGAATCCAGGCCAACCCCAAATTCACCCTCAAAAGAAAGTGCAACTATAAGCTCATGGTAGTCAACCACAAGACTATATAGCATAGCAGCTCCATTATGCACAGTATCGACTCAACTCTATGACATCCCCACTAACGTCATCAGTGCCCAATAGTGGGTAAAGAACTCAGAGTGAATACACTATAAGAAAATCATATGTGGAGCATTCATTCTCTCTCATTCTCTCTCTCTCTCTCTCTCTCTCTCTCTCTCTCTCTCTCTCTCTCTCTCTCTCTCTCTCTCTCTCTCTCTCTCTCTCTCTCTCTCTCTCTCTCTCTCTCTCTCTCTCTCTCTCTCTCTCTCTCTCTCTCTCTCTCTCTCTCTCTCTCTCTCTCTCTCTCTCTCTCTCTCTCTTTCAGCTCCGTCACCCTGTCCAGCTCCGAAACCTAACAGCAGCGTCGCCCTGTCCAGCCCGTCGCTCTGTGTTCAGCTCCGTCGCCCTGTCCAGCTCCGAAACCTAACAGCAGCGTCGCCCTGTCCAGCTCCGAAACCTAACAGCAGCATCGCTCTGTCCAGCTCCGTACCCTAACAGCTCCATCCAAATCCGAACCTTAACGGCAGCGTCGCTAATCTCCCTCCAACTCTGTCGCTTAGTTCCGCCCAGCTCCATCTCTCGAACCTACCCAGATCCGTCGCTCAGGTCCACCAGATCCATCGCTCAACTCTCCACTCTATAGCCCGTGCCTCTGCTCTTACATTCCCGAATCTGCAGCCCCCCTATGGTGAACCCTAGCCGAAACCCTAACCCTTACCTAACCCAAAACCTCTACTGTAACCCTAACCCTAGTGCTAAACCATAAACCTAAAAATCTAAAATTGTGAAATTTTGAAGAACGTCTGAAAACCTGAAAACCTTTGACTTAACAAAAACCTAAACCTAAACCTAACCATGAATCCCCTTGCCGACCTTCTGAAACCTTCCCCCCTTTAGGACCCTCTTGAAACCCTAGCATGAATTTGCACTTAACTCTAGTTTGAACTCATTTTGAAACCCTAACCCCAACCTACCTTAAACTCATTTTGAAGAAGCATGGCTCGACTAGAAAAAAAGGATGTGGAAGATATGATTACTAAAGCAGTGAGAGAGGTAAAGAAAGAGGCAGACAGAGTACTTAATCAAGAAATGAGGAAGTCCAATGATAGAATCAGAGCCCTAGAAGAGAATGTCAAAATTCTTGAAGAAGACCGAGATGAAATGAAAGCTGAGATGCATAGGCTTCAAGAAGAAATCATGCAACTCAGGATTTCCAAGGAAGAAGGAGAGATCACAAAGCTCGATGACTTGAAAGAAGAAATCAAAAATGATTGGAAGATAGGTGTACAAGAACACATCAGATCAGACATAGAAGCAACTCAAAATAGCTGGGTGGAAGTTGTAAGTAAAAACATTAAAAAAGAGGTCAAAGAAGAAGTGAAGAAGGAAGTAAAAGAAGATGTGAAGAAGGAAGAACTCACACGAGTCCAGGATACACTCGAGGAGGAGAGACTTCGACACACTCGAAGACTCCACATTCGGATTACGGGCCACCGATATTTGTCGTCGCCTTGGGTACGAGAACATGCCTTTCACATGCACATGGAGGGTTGGGAGGGATACATCTCGTCCGCGAGCACTCATCCTTCATATGAGCTCCGAGGAGACACGGACTTCCCTTTTTAGACGCAGACCAATACTACGGGGATTACCAGGCGACACCCTCTACATGGACGAGGACCTCACGAGGATGCAAGTAGCACACAGACGTGCTTGCATGCCACAGATACTCCAGGCACGTCGAGAGGGAAGGAAGGCCTTTTATCGGGATGGTAAGATCTTCATAGATGGATGCCCTATCAAATAGGGCAACGCGGCCTATGAGACATCATTACACCAAGAGGCACCACTCAGAGGAGTGGTGTGGAATTGCAACGGGGCACTTTGGACACGACCAGACAGACTTGAGGAGATCCTAGACTCGCATGACTTTGTTTTGCATTACAGAGACACATGAGAGCCCAGAGAGAGGCCTGCCACGCATTGCAGGTTTTCACTGGGAATCTGCATTCAGGACCACGATGAGACAGAGTACAGCACGCGGGTCGGGCGGTGTTGCCATCATATTTAGACAGGAGATAAAGAGCCGGATCCATATCATCGGGAGAGATGAGGAGGCACGCTACATGTGGGTCCGCATAGAGATAGCACCAAGTAGCTTGATTTACATTGCGATATGCTACTTTCCACCAGGTGGATCCCGATACGCAGGGGAGGGCCTTGGAGGATCGATTCGAGACAGAGACTCACCATACACAGGTGACAGCACTCTCAGATGACATTCTACATTACAGCACCTTAGGTGAAGTCTTCCTCATGGGGGACTTCAACAGCCGCACCCAGTCACATCAGTGCGAGGTATACGACATGGACCATCCACATCTCATGAGGGGAAGAGATCCGGAGGACACAGGCACTGGCAGAGTGTCGGCAGATATGGGTCACAATGTCACCGGATATGGAAGACACTTGCTTGAGTTGGGTAGCAGACACCATCTCGTTATATATAATGGGATGCATCGGTGGCCAGGTTCGGGCGGACTTACTTGCTTCCCTCACGGGGGAGGTGAGAGCACAGTCGACTACATTTTGGGTACCATCTCTGGAGCTTCACTCATCCCCTCACTTAGTATTGGCCGACGCCCACTTGGTGCTGACCATACCTTTATCACATCCATACTTTCATCTCCTATTCCGTTAGACCCCTCCTCACCCAGTGAGACACACACCACGATACACTTCACACACGAGCTCTCACATGTTTATGCACACCATTTACACACCCATCTACTCTCCCTCAATCCACTCTCACCCCTGGACACACTTACATCACAGATCACCACCATCCTACAGGACGCAGCTCTTTGCAGCTTCCCACATCGCATACATATACACCCTCCACGCACAGGATCCATGCCCCAGAACCGATGGTATGATGCAGATTGTCGTGAGCTACAGAAGCACCTACGGATTTTAGAGCATAGAGGGGATATTACACACGCACAGGCACAGCGTCCGTACAGTGGCATGGCGACATCTGACAGAGAGGAGACAGCAGACACCCATTCGAGACCCGAGCACTTGGCATAGCTATGCACGGAGCCTATACGAGATCCCAGACCAGCCCCCTATTCCCAGGCCACAGAGCTCACGTCCCACTACCTCTGACTTCTTCACACCCACTATGGTGGGAAGCGCTATTGCTCGTCTACGGCATGGTAGGGCCCATGACCATTTCGGTTTACAAGCAGAGCACCTTATCTACGGAGGTACGACTCTCGCACCACTCATTGCCCACCTCTTCAACCGTGCATTGGTTGAAGGGTTTCCTGACTCATGGACTGAGCACACCATAGTGCCCATTCATAAGTCGGGTGATACTACAGATCCAGCTACATACAGGACGATCATGATTGGCCCTATATTGGCCAAGTTATATGGGGTGGTACTAGAGACAGAGTTGAGTACTCTCGCTGAAAGGAAGAGTATCAGAGCTCCAGGACAGGCAGGTTTCAGACGAGATTACTCTACCATTGACCACATCTTCACCTTGAGATGCCTGATCGACCAGGCAAGGGTGAGGAAGAGGAGACTATATTGCTGCTTTGTGGACTTCCGCAAAGCATTTGACACTGTCCCCAAGGACAGTCTCTTCAGGCGACTGCTTGATATCGGAGCCCAAGATGAGATGATATGGGGGATCTACGCCTTGTACGAGAGCATATCAGGTAGAGTCAGATGTCCAGGGGGCTTATCTGATCCACTTGCTAGCACTATCGGCGTGAAGCAAGGGTGCCCTCTTTCACAAACCCTCTTTGGTCTCTACATTGATGAGATAGTGGACTTCATACAGAAGCAGGGAGGTGATGGCATTGAGGTACGCCGGTCAACTATTCATATTCTATTATATGCTGATGATACTGTACTGGTTTCAGAGTCTGGAGAAAGTCTACAGCATCATCTACATGGCCTAGATGACTTCTGCAGACACAGAGGCTTATCTGTGAACCTTGGTAAAACCAAGATCATGATCTTTCATACATCAGCACAGGTACGCAGGCATAGTTTGTTCACAGCAGCAGGCGGACCAATCGAGGTGGTCGGATCATATGTTTACTTGGGAGTGACATTTACAGCAGCATCAGGGATCTTCTCTATGTCTCAGGCAGCCCATGATCGCATCACACGTGGGTACGCAGCACTAGCTTTGATGGAGAGACGGTGCCACAAGGCATATTTTCAGGAGCCCCGCACAAAGGGGTGGCTTTTCGACACTTTGGTTATGCAAGCGCTCATGTATGGGGCAGCCATTTGGGGGCCGGGGTTAGCTACATCAGTATGGACAGCATTGGAGAGGCCACAGATCCTCATGATTGCCAGACTTATTCGCAGCAAGCCTTCAGTACCACATGATATCATTAGAGCAGAGCTCGCTGCACCACCGATGCTAGTTGAGGCACTATTCCAGACAGTATGCCTTCTACACAGACTTCGGAGCATGGATACAGAGCGCATTGCTTATCGTGCTTTCAAGGCATCACGTGATATGGCATTAGCAGGCGACACCTCCTCATGGTATGCACTGACACGAGACTGGCTAGCCCACCATGGTTTTGACATAGACAGGCTACCACCACTACAGTATGACTTACATGCACCCACCTACTCGCTCTCTCATCAGGAGAGGAATAGGGTCATTCGTAAGGTGATATTTCATACATACATACAGAGGACATGGGTGAGCCCAAGGGATACATTGCCACCGAAAATGCTCTATTACCGTGAGCATTTTCTACATATATCGGACGAGGGCTTCATCGAGATTCCGAGATACATGCAGACATACCTACCCCACCACCTTCGCATTGTCATTGGTCAGCTCCGAGTCTCATCACATCAGCTCGAGATTGAGAGGGGCCGATCCAAGGGAGTCCCCCGTGGGGAGAGGTGGTGCCCAGTATGCCAGACAGAGGTAGAGAGTGAGGAGCATTTTGTTATCAGATGCCCGGCATACTTAGACCTACGAGCACAGTTTCAGATAGAGGAGTCACTCCAGCTCTGCATGACTATGGGAGATCAGCGGCGCTTGGGACGCTTCCTCACAGCAGCATACGAGAGGCGAGAGCGGTCACTACAGCCCACACATCAGACACAGGTGAGTACCCAGCAGACCATTACTCAGTTCTTTCAGCGAGCTGAGTTACATCAGAGAGGTCCATCTATAGGGCTCACGCTCCACCAGGCATCAGCACAGAGAGCACGACGCCGACCACGCATGCTTGGATATTGTCGACCAGGACTATATCAGGAGGATATCTCACGCATCCGGACAGCCCACGACCGTATGATGGAGCAGAGGCGTACCACCACCCCATGGGTTGTCTTCCTTCAGGAGGTACTCAGACCACCACCGATATACCAAATATTACATCCACCGCAAGCCCATCACCAGTAGCTAGGGTATTTTACTCACTCACATTATGGATCCCCCATGTATTAGGTGGCCATTATCTGCAAAGTCAGAGCCACGTCTCCCCAGCCTTCTCCAGTTCTATATAGCTTTGTGTAGCGAGTACCTTTTATTTCATTTCGTTTTCTACACAGGGTTACTACACTTGTACATGGTTTTGTCTCATAGGCCAAGTTTGGCCTCCAGAAGACGTTAATATGACTTTCTTTCTTCTCTCTCTCTCTCTCTCTCTCTCTCTCTCTCTCTCTCTCTCTCTCTCTCTCTCTCTCTCTCTCTCTCTCTCTCTCTCTCTCTCTCTCTCTCTCTCTCTCTCTCTCTCTCTCTCTCTCTCTCTCTCTCGTGCATTGAACAAAGAGACTGCTGAAGCTGTACTGCTCAGGTTCACCTCCCTAATCAAGTTCGAGCTGTACGATTGCTTATCTACTACTGTACTGCCTGATTAGGGTTAACGAGCAGCTCAGGTGCATTCTGCCATCTTCCTCCTGCCACCTGCAGAAAACCCTAAAAAATTGACAAGCAGCTGCAGTACAGAGGATCTAGTCGTAGGTCACACTTTTTGAAGCAGATGTTCAAAGATGGGCTACAGATTGGCACAGTGCTTCATTCTAAGTTACCAGACCACATAAAGTCAATTGCACGGTTGATTCAAAGAGCTGTTGTAGGGGCTGTACTTGTACCAATTGAGGTTTGAGTTTGTTTTCATCTCTCTGGAAGAGGGGGACAAATGGCGAAGAAGGAGGATTTACTCAAATTAGAAGACAAAATTCCTCAACACCCTCAGGGACAACAACAAGCTTATGGACTCCACCATCAACATCATCATTGCCTGCCTATCCAAGCTCCAAAAAGAGACTGAGTCACTCCATAAAGAGAAGGAACAATGGAAGAAAGAGAAAAATGAATGGGAGAAGAGGAGGATGACGAAAAAAGGAACTTGGGAAGGGACACAAGAAGAATGGAAGAAAGACGAGACTATTTGAAGGGAGAAATAGCCCTCCTCAAGGCAACGGTGGCATCGCTCTCCCATGAGGAAGAAGAGATTCATACCACCACTAAGGAAACCCTCAAAGAAAAAATCACAAAAACCTTGACCGAGCACATGGAAGACAAACTTGAAGCCACCAAAGAAGGTTGGGTGGAACTAGTAAAAAAAACATCAGGAAAGCGGCCAGAGAAGAAGCACATAAAGAAGAGACTCCTCATACACAACATCATCGAGGAGGAGAGGATGAGGCAAGCCTGACGCCTCAACATACAAGTCACAGGGATGGGAGAGAGAGAGAGAGAGAAGGATCCACTCCGAAGGTCCGAAGGAGGATGGGAAGATGTTATGCACCAAAATAAACATCAAGAAAGAGGCCCGAGAAGAGGCACATAAAGAAGAGACTCTCCTCATACACAACATCATCGAGGAGGAGAGGATAAGGCAAGCCCCACGCCTCGACGTACGAGTTACAAGGATGGGAGAGAAAGAGAGAAGGATCCACTCCAAAGAAGGATGGGAAGATGTTATGCACCAAACTCGGATGCAAGGACGGGGAACCATCTCCTTTCACTAAAGCTTGGAGGGTTATTAAAGATGCCACTAAGCAACGAGCCCTCATCCTCCACTTCCGCGATGGTGAGGCAAAATCTACTTTCCTTCGCAAGAGGGTGATACTACGAGGCTTGAAGGCACCCATCTACCTTGACGATGACCTCACCAAAATGCAAGTCGCTTGTGAGACGTGCATATATGCCTAGGGTGCACCAAGCCCGCGGAGAGGGGAAACAAGCATCCTACAAAGATGATCGTGTCATCATAGAAGGAAAGGCAATCGCATAGGGACTCACTGCCTATGGGATGCCTGAAGAGATCCGCTTGGCAATTTGGAACTGCAACGGAGACTTATGGACACACCCAGAGAGACTCGAGGAGGTGATGAGAGGTCAAGACATCATCCTACTTATAGAGACACATGAAAGCTCAGAGAGAGGTTTGCCCTAGATACATGGATTCTAGTGGGAGTCTCTACACCAAGAATGCGCATCACAACACACATCTCGAGGATCAAGAGGGGTGGACATACTTTCTAGATAGGGACTACACAATAGATTACAGATTAATGCTTGCGACCCACATGCCCGATACATGTGGATCCTCCTTGAGCTATCACATGACAATTCCATCTACATAGCCATATGCTATTTCGCCTCCACTAAGCATGACTCTTCATCAAGGGAGACCTCACCTTATGCATGTCTATCATATGAGATCATGGAGTACTTCACGCTTGGTGAAGTCTTCCTTATGGGAAACTTCAATGCTTGCACACGCAATGAGTAGTGCGAGACATATGACCATAAGGATCAAGAGGCACTACATACCCTATAGGAGGAGACTATCATGAGACACTCCGCAGACAGAACTCTTATCACAGCATATGGACAATATCTACTCAAGCTTGGCTCAGAGCACCATCTTGTCATTTATAACGGGATGGCTCAGTGACCTACTTCAAGAGGATTGACTTATATGCCACATGGGTTTGTGGGGGGAGGATGAAGCACAATCGAATATATCTTGGGATCCAAGGAGGCCACCCACCTTATTACATCACTTACCATCCGACACATACCCATTGGAGCATATCACACATATCTCTCCCTTTCCATCACTGGAGATAGTACCCCACATAGATCCATACCATGTACTCCACACACCTCAGTGACCTACTTCAAGAGGATTGACTTATATGCCACATGGGTCTGTGGGGGGAGGATGAAGCACAGTTGAATATATCTTGGGATCCAAGGAGGCCACCCCCCTTATTACATCACTTACCATCCCACACATACCCATTGGAGCATATCACACGTGAGCTAGCCCCTCTCTACTCATCAGAGGTCGAGCGTGGCCTATGCCTACTACACCCATCCACCCCCTCCAATTCTCACTGCACATATCTCATCCATCTTACACACCTCAACTATCAACTCCTATACAGATGCCTACATGCACAGTGAGCCTTGGTAGAGATTACAAAGAGAGAGACCATTAAACAAATGAAGGTACTGAACCGTCGAAAGTGTCGGGCGTTCAAGGCATAGGAGCTCGAGATATATCGTCTATTCATGAACATGGATAGTGCGATAGCATGCCGCACTCTCCGCGAGCCTCATCCGACTACATGTATTGAGGACCCACAGATTTGGCAAAATTATCTTGAACGATTATATGATGTGCCTCAATAACTGCCCATCCCATAGCCATCCAAACCTCGACCCACACACTCCTCTTTGCTTACTACAGCAATGGTGGAGAGGACCATACACTACATGCAACAAAGACGAGCGGCAGATCTCTAGACTAGCTAGACATGGATCACACCACACATGGGATCGAGACTATCACACTACCGAGACAAGTTCTTAGACATACTAGCAGACGGTTTCATCCAGCGACCACGCTACATGGATACTTACATGCCTCATAGCTCGAGGGTGGCGATTGGCAAGTCGAGGGTCTCGACACACTGACTAGAGATTGAGATGGAAAGAGCCTCAGACATTCCTAGAAAGGAGTAGATAATAGATATGCAAGATATGCAGAGTGGAGATGGGGGATGAGGAGCACTTTGTCATAAGGACCTTAGACCAAGAGGAGATTGGAACTAGTAGATCATCAGATGACATAGGACAGGACACAACAAGCTATAGGAGACAGCTTCTTGAGCTTTGAAGTCGTCATTGTCTCGTTACTTATAATGGGATATTCTTGTAAATGTAGGCTCACATGCTTCCCACATGGGGAGGAAGAGTACAATGGACTATATCCTAGGCTCTCCCTGAGGCCTCTCTTATCCCTTCTCTTACCATCAATCGACACCCCTCAGTTGCGGATCATACATACCTTACCTCTACTCTCCTTTCCTCACTCATACGGTACACCAAATCCCTCGTCACCTCCACAATTCCACACCATTATACATTTTACACATGATCTATCGCATGTCTATACACATCATCTCTATTCTAAGTTACTCTCACTTGACCCATAGTAACTTGAATGTGGTGACCCATAGTAACATGATCTATCGCATGTGGTGAATTCCTCACCTGATGTTTAAGCTCGGAACCAAGCATAAGCATCATAAGCCAAAAACAATGATGCAATTTTTACCCAATGATTGCAGCCTACATTTTGAAGTTCCAGATATTGAAGCCCTCATGAGGAAACGGGTCATTGAGAAGAAAAAAGGATGTTTGCTTGCTATGGGACCTTTCAAGAGAAAAGGGGATGTTTTTTATCGAAGGAGATTGCTTGGAGAGCATGGGACATTTGAGGGGCTTGAGAAGGGGCATGAGAGGGTGTGAAAGCAAGATCCCATAAATGGTCGCCGGATGATTAACAAGGTTCCCACTGATAGTTGTGCACAATTTAGTGCATCGGGATAAACCACCCAAGCATCAACTTTTGCAAGATAGAAATATAGGGGAGGGGGCCAGCTAAAACCGAAGCTGAGCATACATGTCGTTTCTCGAGAAGTCCCCCATCCTAGTTTTCTGGGTGGCTCCTTAACGTTTACGTTACAATCGCTTTTCGAGAGGTCCCATATCCCAATTTTTGGGCGGAACAATTTTGTTTTCTGAAAAACGATGAACAAAACTAGATCTTACACTCTAGGCTAGACAATGTAGCAATCTAGCAACTAATCAAACAAACCAAAGGACCAAGAGGCTACAGGTGTCTTCAGATGGATCAGACAAAGGGCCCTTCATAGAGCAAACTAGATGTCTTTGAGTTGAACAACACGACAATCAAGCAAACAAACAAGATAGGAAAATGGCTGCAATCAAAAAATGCTTTCAAATGGATCAAACAAGGAGGGCATTTAGATCACAAGCTAGAGGGTCTTCAAGCCATTTACCACTCAGCCTTTGGGCACTTGTATGTCCTTGTTTTATGGAATACAAAGAGTGCAATAGGTTACCGTGTACTTTGATCATTGAATAATTCACGCTCAATAAAAGGTAAGCCGAATGCCAAACTCTTCTAAAAAAATGTATGTAAATCTTCCTTCTAAACAAAATAATAATGGGAAAAAAAGAAAAAGAACAAAGGAGTTGAAATAAGTAAATTATGTACACAAAAGTAAAAGTTGTAAAGATCACTAATTATGATTCGAATAGGGATAATAAACTATGTTTTAGCTCAATGCTATCGAAACGATAAACCAATATCAAGACACAACTAAATAAATTAAGTAGTCATAAACTATCCTAAATCTTTAATCACTTTTGCAAGGTTGATCCAAAGCATTCCTCAAGCACATGTTAATCCAGTCATCAGACTTCAGGTCATTTCGTCCGATTTGAGGCCAACAACATCACGCGCACATTTTAGTTTAGTGACCCGAACTAGTCATCAATCTCCCTCAATTTATGAGATTTTTGAGCATGGGGATATTCTCCCCTTGATCCAAAAATGTAGTATAGATTTTTTTGTTTGATAGTATAAAAGTTAATGTTTCAAAATAAGGGTACTCAAAATTGGGTGATCGATTGCTATCATTCTGAAAGTGCTCAGATTCGCTCAAAAGCCGGCAAGAATTTATGGTATGTGCGACTTCAATCTGGCATGTGAGAAAAGGGCAGAAATGAGAGCTTGAAATGAGCCTTTATCAAGTACTGTGACGCACGCGTTGGACCGAGGTACATAAGCTTGACCGCTCAAGCTGGAGCCTGGTCCAGAAACAACATCGCAGCAACCATAGTGGAAAAGCAAAGGAGATGAGGTGCAGACGCGTGGGCAATAAAACAAATGGGCACAATGATACAATTTCAAACAACGCTACGGTAGGAAGAAGAAACACAAATAGGATTATAGCATCTCTCTCTCTCTCTCTCTCTCTCTCTCTCTCTCTCTCTCTCTCTCTCTCTCTCTCTCTCTCTCTCTCTCTCTCTCTCTCTCTCTCTCTCTCTCTCTCTCTCTCTCTGTCTGTGTGTGCGCGCGCGCGCGCCTGTGTCAATGAAATGGAAAGAATAGATTCAAACTTTTTTCATAGAATATCGAATGGGACGTAAGCTTACTTGAGGTCCAAAACTAGAACCACTATTGTATGCTCCAGGGCCAGGAGTCCCTTCTCCATATCTATGCTGCATCACCGTTAGAGAATCTGATGAGTTTGAAATCTCATTATGGATATGATACGATTGGTCACCCTACGTCTTAGCTTGCCAATTCAACTGTAAGCTACGAGTGTGAAAAAGGAAGAATATTGAAACCGTCACTGAACATAAATGTTGCGAAACATTCATGATCTCAAATCACGCTTACCAACATACCCTCACAAATCTATTGGCGGATCCAAATTTTATTGCTGGTGAAGATTCATTCTTGGACATAAATTGCTTTCCTAAAGTCGATTTGACCTCATATATAGGCCCTGTGTCGCATCAAAACAGAAGTATCAATCAGTTACCCATCCATGCATGTATGCAAATATGCAAGATGCATATATGCATACATACAAAAGCCATGTCAGGATCTGACAGCTTGAAATGATATACTATTCTTACCAGGTCCGTATAACCCTATCCGACACTTTGAAAGTTCGGCATTGAAATATAGCTGCATACAAAGACAGGATGCTTGATATGTGTGAGTTAATCGCTAACGGAAATGCAGTCTAGAATCTTATGTAAAAAATGCTCAATTTTCAAGCACAGAAAATTTGCATACCTTGCCCATTTTGACACGATCAGAGCTGCCAAATCTTACAGCTGGTTCAGTAGCCCGATGTGATAGAGGCTATGCACACAGACACAGATATACAATGGACATTAAGTGAGGCAGTGGAACAATACCTGCACGCATAGTTCAATGTACATGCACACGTACACAGCTGTCACCCGCAAATGCGCATTGCAGCTTACCTGAATGTCAATATGCACAAATATGCCTATGCGTTCATGTGTACACGTTCGAGCAAAACCACCAACCTTATGAACCCGATTAAATCAAGCGTAGCAAAATCAACACTGATATTGCAGATACACGGAGAAGCGTTACCTGGCGGCCAAACATGGATCGCACTTGCTTGTTCATCGGCGACCGAGGGATGCTGAGGTGAATAGGTGACCTCCGACGCTCGGAAGAAGCAAAGCTAGGCGTGTTCCGCGTGATGCCCATGCTGCTGTTATAATCCCCAAACCCGCCTGTTGTGCCAGAGTATGCATCGTACAAGCTTGTGTCTGGCGAGGAAATGGCAGTCCCCATTGTGCCAGCACTTCTCGAGCCTCGCTTGTTGACGGAGGCCATGATTTCGCTCCCTTTCTTTCTCTATACAACCACCTTCACATATTCCTTCCTGCATGCGACACTGCGCCGAATGTATTTATATATATGACCTTCCGCATGGCTGTAAAGAAGCCTTTGCTCCCGAAGCACCAAGCTGTGTGAGACAGAACAGGATACAGCAGCGCTATTATCTGTACCTACGTTGAATGGCTATCCATGAAGCTTTTCGCATCTCTGGCTCTTAACACCTGCGCGTTTTTAAACAGAATTCATGTTTGACAGAAGTTGCGCTTTCAGGTTTTTTTTTTGGCGCTCTCGGATTTTGTAATCGCGAAATAAATTTAAATATAATTCAATATTTAAATATCCTTTTTTTCGCCATCAGATATTAATAAATTGTAACCGAAATTATTAAAAAATATAAGCGGTATTAATGAAGATTTGAAATTAATAAAAATATAAGCGGTATTAATGAAGACTTGAAATGGGAGGTCGCTATTAGGCAAAATGATTCTATTTGATTTCATATCAAGGAAATCAAAGAAGTTGATTTGGAAACGAGAGCAAAAAAGTTATAGAACAAAGGTTTTAGCAAGTGGAAACATCTCTCTAACCATGATAGAAGTCATTGGATAAGGTTTGAGGACATTGACTATGTTAGAAGAATTGACTTTGATGATTGGTGTCTTCTCACTCAGAGAATCAACTCTTGGGACAACTAGAAGACTCGTCTCTTTCTTGGAAACTATCCCCCTTCGGATTGAAGGGTTAAGATGGACCAACAGTAATAAATTAGAAAAAATTTTGAGGTAACCTAAGCACCTTGGCTTGCATATCTCCCTTAACAGGGGATGGTGTCAGAACTGGTCTAGCATCAGATGGCAAGTCATGTGTGGGGACCTATGGCACCCTCTCATTGAGAACAAAAAATTGTTTCTTATGTGGCAAATCTTCCATCTTGTTATCTAGACCAATGTCAAAGCCAATAAAATATGTGGGATCCCTTACTAGTGTATGCATTGCGTTTGGGGCAGAGAGGACCTTGGTCATCTCTTCTTCTCGTGCCCTAAAAGTCTCTTGCCAAGAGTTTGAGCTTAACAAGTCAACTCAGCTAGAAACAAGCATTACTTGGAGAAACAATTAGCTACTCTTCTGCTTTGTGGAATGCCATCAGAGGGGAAGTGTTCTAGAAGATATGGAAGGAAAGATGTGCCATCAAATTTAATGGTCATCAGAAAGAGTGGTCGACTGAAAAATCTCTATACCTATTGGGTAGAAGAATATGTAATTGTAAGAAATCTCTGCCTTTTAGACACCATAAGATGTTTGTCTTGGAAAACAATAATATTAAAAGTAAGTGGATTGCTCACAAAGGTGACGAAAAAATCATCAAACTTCTCAGTAACTCTCTTTAAGAACATTTGTCTCCCGTCGAATCCTAGATATCTTACCGATTGTGGTCTATCTTAGCTTTCGGACCATTATACCCCTGCTTTGTGGGATACAACAGATCCCAAGGGCAATAAGCCCATTCATTGTACAATTGTTCTTTTATTAATTTAAGAATGGGAGAGTAAGCTACGACTCAACTTCCTTTTAAGAAAAAAAGATATAAATGTATTCATATGCCTTTTTAGTGCACATTTAGTTGAATTGGTTGGAGTGAGCTAAGGTTGGGCCCGAGTTCAACCCATGGGTCTTTATTCATATACCTTTTTTTTTGCGATCAGTTATAACCCACCATATAATTTGATGTTTGTTTGTCCATTCACATTAGTTCAGCTGGTTGGACTTTTAACCCTCAAGATTGGAGTGAGGGTTCAATCTTTACGAACTGCAATCGGACATCTTTCACCACTTTGGTGATGAGATTGTAAATGAGTCTTATCAAGGGATCATTGGACCTTCAAGTTAACTAGTTCACACTAGTTATCTCATTTGGCTTTAGAACCATCCCTTTCTAGTGTCTATCTTAGTGAGTCTTGAAGTTCTATATTTTAGTAGTTGTTAATCGTTTAACCCCTTTTCTTGGGATTCAAAAAGTTCCATGAGTGTTATGCTATGTTTTCATTGTACTTTCTTATTCATTCAAGTTTGTACTTTCTTATTCATTCAAGCTAATCTCAAACAATAGATCTCGATGATCAAACTTCTTTTTAAAAAATTTTAAAAAAATCGTGTATTTTGTCCAACAATGCTAATGTAAGTAGGTAAGTCTTTCACCTCTCTTCAAGAGAGCAACTTGCAAGGGTTCAAATCTTCTTGGTTGCACTCATGATCATGATATGATGACATATTAAAATCAACTTTTGTGAGAGAAATCATTAACCTTCGTGTGCTCTTGGTGGACAATGCCCACAATGGCAAGAGTTGTGGTCGACGTCATTTTATGCCTCAAATTTATTTGCATTCTTTCAAAAAATAACATATAGACAAACAACAAGAAAACACTACTTATAAGGGTTTTATCTTTTTTTTCCTTTTACATACAATGAATTGGAAAGGCACACACATCCAACCTTATCAACCTCTTAAAATAGAGGACTGCCTTTTGATCCCATTCTCTTGTAGAAAATCTGAAAATTCTTTGGAGAAGTATTCTCCTCCACCATCAGACCTTAAGATTTTGATAGACCTTCTTGTTTCTTTTTCAACTTCAACTTTGAATCTTTTGAATATAGAAAATACCTCTGATTTTTGCTTCATACAAGACAGCCATACCTTTCTTGAGTGATCATCAATGAAGGTGACGAAAAATCTATAACCAGCCATTGATGCCTCTTGGGTTGGTCCCCATACATCCGTATGTATCAAGTCCAAGACATTTGGGGCCACATAATTGCTCCTCTTGAATGGCTGCCTCGTTTGCTTTCTTAGTTGACAAGCTTCACATAACTCATGTAGTCCAATGCTATTAAATTTTGGAAGACCTCTTACCACTTCATGTTTGCTCATGTCCTTCAGCTTCGAAATGTTGATGTGTCATGTTATTTTGTGCCATAAGTCCAGCTCTGAAATCTTCTTGTTCCCACATTGAATGTACATGACCTTTCCATGTGGATGTTGGACGTCCAAAGTGAACATCCTTCTTTCTCTTCTACCTCGAGCAATGACCTTGAAGCCTTCCTTTGGATTCTTTATGAAGCACCCATTCTCATTGAATATGACATGATAACCCTTCTCTATCATTTGTCCTACTGAAATCAAGTTCTTTGAAATTGTAGGAACATAAAGAACATTAGATAGTACCTTTGATCTACTTGTATCTCCAAGCCTTATATCTCCAATATGTTCAATCATGTGTTGAGTATCATCACCTGTTTACCACAATGATAGCATGTTACACCTTTATGAGAATTGTAGGAGCCTTGGCCTCTTCCTCTACTTCTACTTCGACCTCTTCTTTGTGTTTTGGCATTTAATGGATCCTTGTTGTCTTCTGAATTGTTTTGATTGTAGTTGGAGTTGTTGTGACCTCTTCCTTTTCCTCTTGAGCCTCCTCTTGAGTTCCTTCCTTTACCTCGATGTGCATATAACATTTGGTTGTGGCTGTCCTTTCCTTTGGGACCACCAAATCTAAGCTCTTCTGTGACAATATGAGGGATTAGTTGTTCGAAACCTGGATATGCATCTTTCAAGTTATTGGAAGTTATAAAAGGCTTCCATCTTTCATCTTCTCTCAATCCATTGAGATTATAACACACAATATCTTCGTCTTCAACCGTTGTGCCAATAGAAGCTAAAGCATCGCTTAGCTCCTTAATCTTCAAAGTATATTCAGCTATGGATTGACTCGAACTTTTCTTGATTGTGTTCAACTCATTCTTGAGTTGAAGTTTCCTAGCTTTGGTATTTGTTGAATACATCCTTTGAAGAGCTTCCCAAGCATCCTTTGCTTTCTCTAGATGTTGAATATTGTTAGAGGGCCGCCGAACCAGGACGGATGAACCCGGACAGGTGCCGTAAAAAGTGGATTCGCGGAAACATTGTAGCAGACTTCTATTTAAAGCGAACAAAGGAAAGCGGTAAAGATCAGTAGTAGTTTTCGAAAAGAGCCTCTGTTCTGTTGGGCATTGTAGCGAGTGGGTTGGTCACGTCTCGAACCGAGGCGTTTGGAATTTGCAAGTATAGTATTGTGTTCTGTCTGTCTGTTATATTGATCCAATTTGGGAAATTGCGAACATCATATTTGAAACTATGTATGGGTTATTGATGAGCACATTGAGTTATGTTCTATTCTATTCGCATCTAACTATTCTGATATTCTCCTTGTCGTGCCGATTTCCATTCGGTAGTCTTGTGTTGTGAGTCTGTTTGGTGATTAGTTATATACGGTTTTGGATCTTTTTCGTCATGAAATAGTGGGTTTGTCATTCTGCGAAAAACGGTGTAAGGTCGAAGTTGATCATCTGTATTTAGTATCTTTCGGTTAAGTGACCAGATTCGATACAATAGTCTGCGTTCACTGAGAATTCCTATCTTAGGAAGAACCTGTATCGGTAAAGATCTGTACGTGAACAAAAGCATTGGTAAGTTTGTCAATTGTGGTAGGAACTTGTGATTTGAGTCGGTATACGATAAGTTTGGCGTAATCACGATTATATTGTCTATGTATTATTGTTCGGTGTACTTTCCTGTCACATGGAATCGTCATATTGAGTAGTATTCAAATACTGAAAAGTGAGTATTCTACTAGTTATAAGTCAGAACAAGACCTCTGCTCCATTACTATAGCAGAGTCAGTCCAAAAGTCCTAAATTCACCGTGCTGAATAGTTGTCAGTAGTCAGAATCAACCACTATGCTAAGACGTGATGAAGTATTTATGAGTGTGTGAAAAGTTGGGAAAATAGTACAGGGCCTCTGTCTAACAGACCCCTACCACTCCCAAGAACCCGAGGACCCGATAATACTCTTCCGAAAGTTGGATAGAAAGTATTATCGTTTAACAAATATGCCCTACCATGGAATTAGTAATGACTTGCAAAATGAGGAACATGACTCTGCTATTCCTCTCTTCCCATTCTTTTGCTTGCCTCCTTTGGACTTCGGTGGCCATAGCTTCATTGATTTGAGGTTGAGCATCATCACCGCTCACAATACCCTAGAAACCTTTGCCCATTAGGTAGTTGGTCATTCTGAACTTCCACACGCGATAGTTATCCAACTTCTCTACTTGTTGACCCAAGTCAGCCATTGAAGAGTATCAAAGACTTTGAGAGTTACCTCGAATAGTTATATTGTCCTTTGCTCTTGCAAAGGACAATATAACTATTGTTTTATAGTTCCTCCTTGTTTTATAGTTCCTCTTTTGCTTTGCTTTATCTCTAGCTCTGTTGATGAAGCTTCAACACCAAGTTTTCTCTGATACCAACTGTGGAGAATGAGTTCTCCTATGCGCAACGAAAATGTGTAGTGAACCACCCTTGTATGTCCAACACTTGGACAAACAACTGCACCTTAGATAGCTTGTTGCTCTCAATACAAAACTCAAATGGACTTGTACCTTTATTCATTCAAAATAGACAAAGAGAGCTTTGCAACAAGCTATAAATAACTTAATTTGGACAATTTTTTATTAGGAAACGCATTTTACAAAGATGAACTACCTGTCCACATAAGTATGCTGAAGAGCTGAACTTCACTCTCAGATTGATAACTCTTTGAATATATACTTTTTAAGAAACATATTTGGTATAGAGAAAGTAGACACAAATAGCTTTCCAACAAGCTAAAAAACAAGTAATTTGGATGAGTTTTGGTCAAGCAACTCAACTGACCAAAATAGACCACCTAGACACATAAGTACACTATAAAACTAGACTTCACTCTCTGATAGATATCTCACAAAATATAAATCTTTTGAAGGAGATATTTGGGGCACAGAAAGTGTGTGCCAAGAGCTTTCCAAGAAGACAAAAATCAACCAATTGAGATATGTTTTGGTTGGGAAATTTAACCAACCAAAATAGATTATCTGTCTACATAGGTATACTAAAAAACTAGAGTTCACTCTTTCACTAATATCTCACAGAATATGTAAGCTTTGAAGGAGATGTCTGAGATACACAAAGAACACGAGATAAGCTTTCCAATGACTTTTTAAACACAATAAATGGTTACATATACATTGAGATATGAGCTTCACAACAGAGCTCTATACAAACTAACGTGTGGCTGGAAGGAGTCTAAGGGAAGACAAAATGACAAAATGGCCAGATCCGACTACTGGGAGCTCTTGCCTCTTTCTCTCTTTGTTTTGAACATGATCCCACTTCACTTTTATAACCAATGAGCATGTGAAGAAGTTGTGCCTCCTTCTTAACTCACCACTTTGCCCACTACATGCCACTAACTACAAGGCAAGATATTATATCTCTTACTCATCATGAATTTTGAGTAGAATTTTTTTTTTCTCTTCTTTTTCTTTATCTTTATATTTGGTAAATTTGTCCAAGCATAGATCATATCAAAATGAGCTTGTACATTTATTGTCAACACCGACCACTTTGTTCCACTTTGCCCCGGCCTCAAAGGGACCCACGGGCAGCAATTCTGAAGGCACGGATGGGAGGGCAAGGCCACACACCCGCCGACCACATGAAGCTAGGCCGTCTTACATTTTGCACATAGGCATTTTGCACATAGGCATGGACATGTGGTGCAAGTAGCGGCTTACAGTCACGCCGGTCGTTCTCTTTGAAAGTGCGCTCCCCGACCCCGTACGGCCCAACGGGAGGCACACATCTTGTTTGATGACCTCTAGGCGCACCGGCCAAAGAGTAAAAGATAGGCTCTATATTACATCCGATTAAGATTTTGGGCTCAGGGTGCTCACTACCCCGGCCGATGTGATACCCTCACGGGAGAACACGGTTCGTTGGCCTATTATCTTCCAAAATGTAGCTTAGCTTTGGGCACTTGTCGAAAGATATAACAATATTTGCGAAAGGGACATGGTCTTTGAAGGTGTTCAAGTGGGTTAAGCACATGTCGTTTCAGCACCGACAACATCATCATTTGACGTAGCACTATACCCAACTGGCCCTCCCAATGGCGAGACCCGACGGGACTGCCCTGTGTCGCTCCCCAGTTTTGAATCTCACGGACGGGGGCCCCTCCCCCAAGGGACGCGACTTACGGTGGCACGGATGCGTCTTACGGCACTACCTCGGCCCGGAGAACAAGGCAGCCTTGCCGGCATATGGAGGATGTTCCCTCCCTCCTCTCGACGGGAATGCCATGGAAAAAGTCGACGCGGGGCCAGACTCGAGAGGGAAAACAAGAATGGGAGTCGGCCGACAAGGGGGTCGAACCCATAAACACATGAATGGGCGAATCATCGCGTGTTTCCAAAGGATCATAAAAGATGAGGGTGATCTGCCACACCGACCCCGAGACCCGTTGCCACCCGGGCCTGAAGCGCAGATCCATTGCCGTTTGCCGACGGTCGATGCGGAGGTCGACGGCGACATTGCAACATACAAGAAAAAGTTATGCCAAAGACGAGCCGAGGCCCAAGTGGGGACCAATGGCAAAAGTATCCATGTAAAAGAAAAAATGCCCTTTTTTGCCGATGGGTCAATGATTGAAACCGTCAACGGCGGATTCATCGATCGACCGAGAGCCGAAGCTCTGATACCAATTGTGATGGTCCAAGTCCAAGGGGGGGGTTTTAGCTTGTTCCCACAAGGAGAAGGATGGCCACGAGTTAAGGGGCAATCCCCTTGAGTAACTTGAAAGCCGAAGCGAGACATGAGATGCGGGACGGCCCGAAGGCCGGATGCAACAGAAGACGGGACTAAGTCCAAAAGATGCGAGGGACGGCCGTCGATGGTGGGCCATCCCGATGGTTGATTGTCGACGAGTCCAAGGTTGTCGTTTGCCAAGAGGCATAGTGGATCTCCTTTGCCACACACGTCCATGTCAGTATAGACAAACATATCTGGGAGACACAAAATACTTGGAAAATGTATTATACAACAATATCTCCATGACTAGAAGACCTATGATGGGAGGATATGGCCCCTAGACCTCATATCACGAGGCAAGCCCCTTTCTGCACTCCCTTGATTAAAGTTATTTTGGGAAACTATATAGCACTACAAGGCCTTTATTTTTGCATTGAATGGAAACCCAATGACCCAAAAATTTATGCCCTACCTAATCTCATGGTTAGGCTCACATAGATCATCTATTACCGTTGACGGTCACACATAGGCCTAATCTAACTTGGAAGGTAGGGTTCCACAAATGTATGGGCTCTCATAATGACCTCTCCTCATAATGGGGGCATTACAACTTAGAGCACCATGGATCATTTGTGGTCACTTGAGCATGGAGAAATGAGTATATCTAACAATTGCCTCACCTATAGAACTACCAATGATATCCCTTCCAATTAGATATTAAAGTGGGCATCCATCATCCAATTGCACCCACTTCAACCCCCACCTCCTCTACACCCACATCTATGGTTACGATTTTGATTCACATCTTCGCCAAAGCCATGACATCCACTATATCTATTGAAGCACTCACATCAACTACACACTATAATGCACCATCATGTGCTCACACTCTCAATCCACCTGTCATCATATCAAAATCCTCATCATCCACACACGATCCAATCACATCAAATACACTCATTCCATTTTCATCATTACCCTCTTCATCATCGTCACCCTTAACATACATTATTTTTTCATTTAACTAATCCTTTGCCCATGGTTTCAACCCTTTTTTCATCTTCATTCCTCCATCTCTAATAAATCAACACCCCATCACACATGATCACTATCGAGCGGAATCATTGTCAAAAAAATTCATCATGAGTTTGTTATGTCATCATCCCATCTACTTTCATTGTTTTTTCTTCCTAATGTATCAATGGTATCCTCTCCACCGCACTTGGTTATGCATAAGACATTTGACTTTGAAATCATTGAAGAACAAGAATCAAGAAAATAGCTAATCATCCAAAGACACATGAACACTTTGAAGAAGCATAGACTCAAGAGTAGATAGAAGAACAAGTGGAAATAGTCATTGTCCATGTAGGACTAAGCTTTGAAGATAGCCACAAGAAGACACACATGAGTAGCTATCAATATAGAAGAACATGAGGATCACGGCCCATGTGATAACATTAGAGAAGGGCAACTTGCCTAAGTAAGGAAAGACCGATGGTTTGAGGTAATATAAGATTTATGTCATGCATTCAAGGACATTAGAGACCCGATCATCATCAAGAAGCTTACCAAAATGACTAGTAAAGATCCTCTGTCCCTATATCTCCCTTCTATAACTCCATAAAGATAAAAGATTTACAATATATTGAAGAGAAAATCAATAATATGGCTGATGTTGCATGTAATATCACTGTGGAACAAGTAAGAAACATTTCGTTGCAACAAGTCGAGGAACACAATTCCAATTGGCAGAGAAGGTAAATAAGACTACCTTTTTCCAAAGTGTAGTTAGCAAACGGCCCCTAAGTACGTGAAGCATAATCCTAGATATAGTCCCATCATCACTATTGTAGATGGTTCACATCTGATATTATGTGCACTTGTTCTCACACAAAAAAGTATTGGCGAAATTATCCATTGGCAGCCCCTCCATCAAGTAATGAGATCGATGTAGAATATATATCAAATACTATTGGTTTCTAGTAGGAGATTATAAAAGACACACCCAAAATTGCTTGAAAAATGCTAATAAAGATTTTGGAGATGAGAGTTCAAATACATCCAACCCAAATGAAATATATTGTTGTTGGGTATAGTTCTGAGTACAAAGGCTATTGATTGTATCATCCACAAACTAAATGCATTCTGCTTACTTGTAATATTTTTTTTTATGAAAGATGCAATTCACCCTTACTTTCATGTACCAAGGAGACAACATATAGCTCTAAAGATGTGTATGATACTATACTACCTCTTTTACAGGTGGATAGCCTATTGCTTGTCCAAATGAGGCAAATTCTCAATCTTTCTAGGTTTCAAATAATGATGTAGATCATTCCATTTATGATGCATGTTTACATAATGCAATTATTGACAAGAGTGATGGCATAGAAGAGGCAAAAACTATATCTAAATGGTTTGTGCATACCTTGAGAGATAGAAAATGAGATGTGCCTTTGATATATCGTACTCGTTTTCAATCTCGTAGTGCCTTGTTTGCATCCAATTGGTTGTCTCTAGTCTTTGCGATGAGAATGAGCATGTTTCTTTTGATGAAGCACAAAATTTAGAAAATTTGATGGATGTTATGCAATTAGAATATGATGTTATTATTAAGAATGATACTTGGGCTTTTTTGTGATTTGCCTCTAGGAAAAAAGGTGATTGGCACTAAATGGGTATACAAACTAAAACATAAGCCTGATGGAAAAATTGAAAGTTATAAGGTTAGGTTTGTTGAAAAAGGTTATGATTGTTGGAGATAGATGTCTGCAGAAGCACGCGAATAGCACAAGGAAGAAGAAGAAGCTTGGAGCACAAACACACAATATTGAATGTATTACTAGAGAATGTACAAAAGATAAGTATCCCATTAGGGCAATAGGCGTACATACAAGCTGGGGGAAAAAAACCTCCTAAAGAGGGAAAAAAGTGCCCCGGTAGTCCTAGTGTGTTCACACACATCACTACCTAAATATATCAACAAATTCCCCCTGGGAGTGATGCGGTGAACAAGGAGCTGGCACTCATGTATAAGGAAGTGCCAAGCTATGTGGAAATCACTCCACAAAAGGAAGTAAGCCCAAAGCTTTGCGGAAAGCTTCAAACTTCTCCCTGGGCAGAGCCTTCGTGAAAAGGTCTGCAATGTTCTCTTGCGTGGGCACATATGCCAAGCTGATCTCCCCAGCAGAGAACCTCTCCCTGACATAGTGATAATGCACCTCAATGTGCTTAGTGCGAGCATGGAACACAGGGTTCCTCGCAACTGCCAATGCACTCTGACTGTCAGTTAAGATGGTGGTGGCAGAAGACTGGCCAACACCCAAATCAGCCATAAGGCGTCTGAGCCACACACACTCAACAGTCGCTGTGAAAGCTTCCCTATACTCAGCCTCACAACTGGAAGTGGCCACAGTAGGTTGCTTCTTGCTCAACCAAGATATACATGAGCTACCAAGCATGAAGCAAAAACCACTGGTGGACACACGAGTGTCATAGCAACCACCCCAATCAGAGTTAGAAAAAGCATGCAAATCTGGTAGTAGTGATCCCCCCTTGGGATAAAACAACCCAAGTAGTCGAATACCACTCAAGTAGCGAAAGATGTGCTTAACCGCCTGCCAATGCTTGACTCCTGGGCAATCCATAAATCTGCTCATCTATGAGACAACAAACTGAATATCTGGCCGAGTAATGCATAAGTAAATCAAGCATCCAACAGCACGTTGATAGAGAACAGCATCAAATGCATCTCTAGCATCATGAAGACTCAATCGTAAACCTGTCTCCATAGGAGAGGCAATAGGCTTACAGTCTTCAAGGCCAAAACGTTGCAATAATGTGTCAATATATTTCGTTTGACACAAAGCCATTCCACCATCAACTTGCATAAACTGAATGCCCAAATAGGGATGCAAATGCCCCAAATCAGACATCTCAAATGAGGCATGCAAATCAGCCTTGAAATCAACAATATGCTTCTCAATAGGACCAGTGAGCAGCATGTTGTCAACATAGACAACAATGATCAGAAGCACATCATTAGCACGCTTAACATATAAGGTGCTTTCAGTTGGACTGTTCTCAAAACCATGTGCAACCAGATAGGCATGTATCTTCTCATACCAAGCACGTGGTGCTTGCTTTAAACCATATAATGCCTTCTTTAACCTGCACACCTGGTTTTCATGCCCTTTCTGCACAAAGCCACGGGGCTGAAAAACATACACTTCTTCATGCAAGTCACCATTCAGAAAAGCACTTTTAATGTCCAACTGATGTACATTCCAACCATGATGGGTTGCAAGTGCACAAACGCTCTGAACAGTAGTCATACGGCATGTAGTGCAAAGGTCTCATCAAAATCAATGCCTCTTTCCTATGCATAACCCTTTGCAACAAGCCTAGCGTTATACCTGTCAACTGTACCATCAGGTTTACGCTTCAGCTTGTATACCCACTTAGTGCCAATGGCCTTCTTGCCAGGAGGCAAGTCACATAAAGACCATGTACCATTCTTCATTATAGCATCATATTCAGATTGCATAGCAGCCATCCAATTTTCTGAATTTTGTGCTTCATCAAAAGAAACATGCTCATTCTTATCACAGAAACTAGACCCAGCCATAGCATAGCAACCTGATGCAAAGGAGGCACTATGAGAGCCTGAACGAGTACGATATGACAAAGGTGCATCTAATTTGCTGTCACGCAAAGTCTGCACTAGCCATTTTGGCATAGTTTTTGCCTGCTCAATATTAGCTCTCTCATCAACAAGTGCATCATGTAAATTTGCATAAGAAATGGAATGATATGCATCATCATATGAAACCTGCAAAGGCTGAGAAGTTGCCTCATTAGGACCAGCACTAGACTGTCCACCTGTAAAAAGAGGCATCAAAGTATCATACATGTCTTTGGAGCTAACAGATGTCTCCTTAGTACATGAAAGCAATGGCTGAATAGCATCTTCCACAAAGACAACATCACGGCTAACCAGAATGCATTTAGTCTGTGGATGATACAGACGATAGCCTTTACTTTCAGAACTATACTCAACAAAAATACATTTTACTACCTTATCATCCAATTTTCTGCGATGTTGTTCAGGCACTAGTGCATATGCCAAACAACCAAAAACACGCAAATGAGCAACATATGGCTTGCGGTCATGCCAAGCCTCATATGGAGTGATAGACTGCAGCGCTTTAGTGGGACACCTGTTCAGTACATATGCTGCACACATGACAGCCTCAAGCCAGAAACTATGTGGTAAAGCCTGACTCTTGACCATGCACCTCGCCATCTCCATGAGTGACCTGTTCTTTCGTTCAACAACTCCATTCTGTTGAGGTGTATACGGCACTGTACACTGGTGTTTTATCCCACATTCAGCCAAAAATGCATTAAAATAAGAAGACATATATTCCCCCCCTCGATCAGAACGGAGGGTGCCCATTTTACATGCTGATAGATTTTCAACCAAAAGCGAAAACTGTTTAAAGCACATGAACACTTCGGACTTTGCTTTGAGTGGATATACCCATGCATGCCTGGAAAAATTTTCAATGAAAGTCACGAAGTAAAGGTAATTTCCAAAAGAGGGTGTTTGCATAGGACCACAGACATCACTATGTACAAGCTGCAATTTCTCTGTAGCCCGAACTGAACCATCTTTTGGAAAGGAGAAATGCTGCATTTTGCCCAAAATACAGCCTTCACAAACATGTTTTCCAGGTGCCCCAAGTTTGGGCAAAGAGGACACCATTTCAGATTTTTGCAGGCGTAGCAAACTAGCAAAATTCAGATGACCAAAGCATGCATGCCAAAGCTTTGCATCTGACATAGCCTGAGAATCATTTACTTCACATGCCAAAATAGTAAACGCCCATTCTTCTTCTTGCACAAGATTTGCACACTCTGTTTTTGGTGTAGAGGCCTCTGCAACAACCATTCCAGGCTCTTTCTTCTTTGCCTCTTTAGCAGCCAGTTTTGGACAGTTCTTTATAATATGATCATTCCCTTTCCAGTACTTACAAAACAATTTCTTCTTTTCTGATTTCTTCTCATCTTTATCTTCCTTCTTCGAATATGCAGAATTAGCAGATTTCTGCTTACTAGTTGAAGAGCTCCATTTTCCTTTGCCCTTCTGAGTAGCCAAGAAAGCTTGATCTGCAACTCGCATAATGGACTTGTTTTGCCTGGACTGATCTTCTTGCAACAGAATAGAGACTAACTCCTCAAATGATAAGGCATTTGGATTTCCTTTCATCATCAACCGAAGAGTAGAAGCAAAACTGTGATATGAATCAGGAAGACCATTCAGAACGGTCTACACAAGTGAGCTATCTGGTATAACCTCATCAGCAGAAATCAACTGTTCCTTCAAGTCTTTGATCTTTGTTAGGAAACTGTCCATAGAATCACCTTCATTCATGTGCTCACTCTCCAACTGTTTTCGGAGGTAAGCAACACGAGCCTCACCATTGTACACTAGTGATCCGTTCATCTAGTCTATCTAGATCACCATCTAAGCTCCATATGGGGAGTGGATTGGTGGACAACATCTTTATAGCTAACCTCTTGGCAATTTGAAAATTTGAGTTCTCTATCTTTGAATCTACATCTCTATTCACATCTTTTATCAATCATGTGTGTGAGTCTATTTCATTGTGCTATTATTATTTACATGGTATCGGATCTAAGGAGGCTTGAAAGGAATGCACATGTCTCAATGAAGAAGAGAGAAGATTTTAAGTGGTGCATCATCATCTACAACTTGGAATCAAGGTGGTAGGAGTAGATGGAGCACACACACGAGCACAATGATGTCGATCATCGCAACATTGTAGATACAACCACTAGCGTTTGCGAAAGACAAGGTTGATGGTATGAATCACACCATGTGGAAGTTAAAAATGACTTCTATCCTTGATTCACATGAGTTTCTAGAGGCTATCCTTGGGATTGATCTTGATCTCCAAGAAACACCTGACCGAAATATTCTTGGTCAAATGATTCCTCTTGATGTTGAACTTGTACATGCATGCAAACATAGATGCACTCTATTCTCTAGTCACAAGTACTACTGATAGTGTTTTGAATCTAATCACCATACTACCAAGGCTTGTGAAGCATGGAACATATTGAATAATCAATATGGAATTTTTAATCAAACATGGATTAAAAGCTTGTAGAATCATCCAACAACATAAAGATTTATTGATGTGGAGATTGTAGAGGTGTTCATTACTTGCATAAAGAATCTATGGGATCAAATGGTGGGAGTAGGTGTAGAAAAGAATCTCTTCCTCTTGTCTTCAAATCTATCCACCAAAGTTAGCCTCTACTATCATGTACCACGGAGTTTTCAATGAGTTCAAAGGATGAGTATGACACTTCATTTCTCTCTTCATTAGTGGTTAGTCCAATGTATCTCATGGTGAGACAACTTCTCCACCTATGTAGTGATGGCGATGATTAATCTCCAAAATAACAAGTTATCCTTAATGTTAGAGCACCTATATATCAAGAATAGCTCATAACCACAACCAAATTTGGAAATCTATTGCCAAACTATCAAGACTTGAGTTAACTGTGAAGAAATTCATTACACAGAAAAGTATGCTACACTTAATTCACTCATTGACTGATCAAATGTGTAATTTTTTCAACGAAACTTTATATAAGGTGTCTCCTAGAGTTTCCACACCTTCACCAAGTTAAAGTTTTTCAAAAGAGTGAGTAGAACTTGACATTTCCTTCAAACAATGTACCTATGTATGAAACTATTCTTCTGTGTAGTCGATTTTGACACCTGCAACTTCTAATGCATGGTTCTCCCAAACTAGAACCCCTTTATTCAAATGCTTTTAGCCACAAGTAGCTTACCTTTGAACTTAAAGAATGAGTGCTTATTTGGTCAAAACTTTACACTATGGAGGGAGACCTGATCAAATTATTGACCATCGAGATTGCACCTATTCTGTCAGGGGAGGACTAGAAAGTGCTCTCTCACTTCACTAGAAAAGATTTTGAAACTACACTTATGATTAAAAGAACACCCACATAGGGAAAATAATACAAGAATATGTGATTGATACAAGATGTCCCACAACCCGGGACTGATAGGTATGAGTAACTCGACTAGAGATGATACACAAGATCCCACAACCCGGGATTGTAAGTTTGAAACAAGATATCAAGATAACAAGAATTCCCTTTAGGGACATTGTTGGAACTCAAAGTCAAGCACAAGCATGGAAGCACATCAGAAAGGTGGAAACACACAAGAAGAAGGAGCACGTAGGGAGCTCCATGAAGTAACTGTCAACTTTTCATAAGAATCCCCTACAAAAATAGTGATTTCCATCACTAAAATCATTGTAAATACCATTTTCTATTTTGGTAGCTCCATTTTGTGCAAGCCGAGGAGTCCTCGAGCTTGAGGAGCATTAGAAGTACCATCGTACCAATTTTCATAATTTTTAGACTCCGTTTGAGCCCTCAAATAAGCCCTGGAACCTAATTTTTAACTAGGCCGGACACTAGGTCTGGACAGGGCCAAAACTAGTTAAAAACCTATAAAAAGAGCTAGAGAGCTCATTTTTGGGGGTAGCTTCTTGTAGATTTCAGCTTTGTAATAGATTTCTTTAGTAATCAAAGTCCTTCCATTGTTCCTCTCTTTGATCTTGCCTTGTGCGCGTGTGTGTGTATGTGTGTGCATGTTCGTGTGCTTTCACTCACGCACTTGTGCCTTGACTTGCTCGTGGTCTTCATACCGGTCCTCACGTCTCCGCGGATTGACAAGTAAAGGAGGTGGTGCTTACGCTTGAGCTACACCAAATTTTGGCGCCGTTGCCGGGGAGGAGAAGACTCCTGCATATGGTGAGCTAAAGAGCATATGTGAAACTCAGCTTGGTGTAGTTACCCGATGTTGCTTGCCAAGGAATATAAAGCAATTCAATTCTCAGTATTTCCTGAACCAGTATGGAACAGTAGCACTGGTGAATGGTCTATGTCAATCAGCATGGTAATCTCTTAGAAACCGGCACGTGTCCAATATTCCTCTGAGTGTCAATATAGGGAAGTGAACGTGCAGGAGCCCAAGCTCAGAAATGCACATTGTTAGTGACAGATGTTGCTTTGAAAAGAGGAGAGGGGATCCACCACTCAAAAGATCTCATCAGTGGACAATCAACATGGACATTCATCCACAAGGTTCCATCCCAAAGGCCAATGTACAACACGAAGAGACAAACATCCATCAACCTTCCCCATGGTAAGTATCTTTACTCTGGAAACACCATAACCATGATTGTTTAGGAAACCTCTTTGTCAGCATACCCTTGAGCACTTAGCTCAAGACCTGCAATTTTTGCACCATACTTCTTCCAATGCATTTTCCAAGTAAGCATGCATAGGGCTACATTACAAGGCCACGCACAAGGCACATACTTTTTTCAACCCAGGCATGAACACACTTACCCATCATTCATTATGGGTTATGAGTAGTTGGCATGACTGCTCTCAACATCATCTTTGGAAGAGCTAGCGGACGTCAGGGGAACAACATCCATACCTAGGAAGCCATTCGAAGCTAGTAGTTGCTCTAACTCGATCTTGACAACCTCTTTTGAGCAACTCGCGAATTTTGAGAGCTCACAACGATGCATTCATGCTGCAATTCATGAAAGAAGCACATACCAAGGGACTACGACTTGTAAAGGCTTGCAGTGACACATGAAGAACCGGACAACCAACACTACCAAATTTGGAAGATAGACGGCTCTCGTTCATACAGAATGGATACTACCTCTCAAAGCACTACATGGAACAACCACTACAACAAGGGTCTGTCAGGGACGACAGACTCGAGAGGGGGGGGAGTGTTGGAACTCAAAGTCAAGCACAAGCATGGAAGCACATCAGAAAGGTGGAAACACACAAGAAGAAGGAGCACGTAGGGAGCTCCATGAAGTAACTGTCAACTTTTCATAAGAATCCCCTACAAAAATAGTGATTTCCATAACTAAAATCATTGTAAATACCATTTTCTATTTTGGTAGCTCCATTTTGTGCAAGCCGAGGAGTGCTCGAGCTTGAGGAGCATTAGAAGTACCATCGTACCAATTTTCATAATTTTTAGACTCCGTTTGAGCCCTCAAATAAGCCCTGGAACCTAATTTTTAACTAGGCCGGACACTAGGTCTGGACAGGGCCAAAACTAGTTAAAAACCTATAAAAAGAGCTAGAGAGCTCATTTTTGGGGGTAGCTTCTTGTAGATTTCAGCTTTGTAATAGATTTCTTTAGTAATCAAAGTCCTTCCATTGTTCCTCTCTTTGATCTTGCCTTGTGCGCGTGTGTGTGTATGTGTGTGCATGTTCGTGTGCTTTCACTCACGCACTTGTGCCTTGACTTGCTCGTGGTCTTCATACCGGTCCTCACGTCTCCGCGGATTGACAAGTAAAGGAGGTGGTGCTTACGCTTGAGCTACAGACATGAACTAGATACAGGAAGTAACTCGAAATGATCTCGTACTATGAGATTACAAGAGGACAAGACAGGATGTCCAAGAATTAAACTAGAGAAGACTGGAACAAGGAACAAGATAGGAACTAGAATGGAACTTGGAGAGTACTTACTTGGCGGTCACGACTCCTTGAGCTCCCAAGACTGGTATTGGCATGACTGAGAATGAATGTGGCCAATCCCTTCTTATATAGGTTTTCCAAGGGCATTTATGAATTGATGATATCATCGATGATATCATCAACTCGAAACAAAACCACTAGGTGTCAGAATTCAATAAATAGATAGTTGATCTTGGGGTTTTGATAGATTCCAAACGCAATGGATGCATTAGTTTCTCCAAATTCTGATCCAATCATGAGATATAGAAATTCTCATAGAATCTAAGGTTCACGATGGTTTCCTTTGTGTCCATGACATCACCTCACCCTCAAACGACGAGTTCCACGAAGAGCGGTTATATGACTTTGAGATCTTCTAGAACTTGAATTTTCATAGCTCTTGGTCTTTGTAGAGTTCTTGATATGTGGTACTAGAACATGATGATGATGGATATCCATGATGAAACTGGAAAGGGTTTGATTTTGTTGCCAAAATGTCAGGGAAGCACTAGATTATGGTCTCTGACTACACTAGACAAGATTTCAAAAATACACTTCTGGTTACAAGAACACCCGTGTAGGGAAAATAATACAAGAATATGTGATTGATACAAGATGTCCCACAACCCGAGACTGATAGATATGAGTAATTCGATTAGAGATTATACATGAGATCCCACAACCCAGGATTGTAAGTATGAAACAAGATATCAAGATTACAAGAAGTCCCTTCAGGAACATGAACTAGATACAGGAAGTAATTCGACAAGATCTCGTACTATGAGATTACAAGAGGAAAAGATAGGATGTCCAAGAACTAGACTAGACAAGATTGGAACAAGGAACAAGATAGGAATCGGAACTCGAACTTGGAGAGTACTTACTTGACGGTAACGACTCCTTGAGCTGCCAAGACTGGTATTGGCAAGACTGAGAATGAATGTGGTGAAGCCCTCCATCAATCATGAGATATAGAAAGTTGACATGGAATCTAAGATTTAAAATGGTTTTCTTTGTGTCCATGACATCACCTCCCCCTCAAGCGATGAGTTCTACGAGGAGCGGCCATGTAGATTGGGTTTCATTGGATTTTTCTTATGGAATTCTTGAACCTTGATTTTTGCTCTCAAAAGATTTTCTGTAACTTCCATGCTCTCAAAATATTTTCTATAAGTTCCATAGTACGATCATTGGTCTCAAATGCTTTCCAATGAATAAGGCATTCGACTCTTCCTCCAGAGATCCTTGAATCTAATACATGCACGACCTCGAATTCTTCATGATCCTCAATCTTGATAGGTGTTGAAGGAATGGGTGTCTCTTGAGCTTCCTTGGGTTCTTCATGCGATACATCCTTTGAGTTTTTAGTGGAATTTTGTGTTTTTTCCAAGATCTTTGATGCAGATCGTAGAGTAAGCACACCTCCTTGATTGAACATGAACTCCTTCTTATCCTTTACCTTCTTGATATTTTCATAACATGTATACTCAATATCATTTGTAATGACTTCTGGGCCTTCAAAAGTTCTTGGTTCAAATTTTCGAGGAATAGTGTCATGATTATTCAACACTTCTAGGTCTTGGACTTTGCTTTCTTTGAATAATTGATTCTCACATTGAATTGCCTGATTGATAACATCCTCCAAGGTATTTGCATGAGGCATGGATAGCAAGAGATATTTGACTTCAAGATTGAGGCCACTTCGAAACTGATAAACCATGTAGTCTTCTTGATATGTAGTTCCACGAAACAACATCTTGATATTCAAGTTATAGCCTAAAATGGATCGATCATCTTGTCGTAGCAATCTTTTCATCTCTTGGACATGTTCGATCAAGTCCTTTATGGTAGATTGAATTTCCTTGCATAAGGAATCCATGGTGCTTGGTCTTGATGAAGATAGTCTTGCCAAAATGTCGGGGGAGCACTAGATTGTGCTCTTTAACTACAGTAGACAAGTTTTCGGAAATAGACTTCTGATTACAAGATTAGCCACGTAGGGAAAATGATACAAGAATACGTAACTGATACAATACATCCCACAAACTGGGACCAATAGGTATGGAAAACTGGATTAGAGATGATACAGGAGATCCCACAACCTCGGATCATGAGTATGGAACAAGATATCTCGATTACAAGAACTCCCTTCTAGGAGATGAATTGGATACAAGCAAGAACTCGACAAGATCTCATACTACGAGATTACAAGAGGACAAGACAAGATGTCCAAGAACTAAACTAGACAAAACTGGAACAAGGAACAAGATAGGAATTGGAACTTGGAGAGTACTTACTTGGTGGTCATGACTCCTTGAGCTCCCAAGACTAGTATTGGCAAGACTGAGAATGAATGTGGCCAAACCCTCCTTATATAGGTTTTCCAATGGCGGTTACGAATTGATCATATCATTGATGATGTCATCAACTCAAAACAAAACCTCCGGGTCTTAGAATTCAGTAAATAGATAGTCAATCTTGGGGTTTGACACATTCTGAACACAATGGATGCATTAGTTTCTCCAAATTCTGAGCCAATCATGAGATATAGAAATTCTCATAGAATCTAAGGCTCAGGATGGTTTCCTTTGTGTCCATGAAATATTCCTACCTTCACTTCTTCACATTTACACATGTAAAATGTTTCTACTTAAAATTCTCTAAGCCTGATTACAATTAGACTCTCAAATCTTGACCATAGATGCATTAACTATGGACTTAGATATCTACAAAAAGATTTCTAAAAATGATCAAACATAGAAGGAGAGATACAGAAAAGATCACAACACAAATTTTAGAAGTTTTTTCCTATTCTCATGGAAAACATCTGATTGATGCATCTCATACATTCATCACACATTTTTCTTCTTCTACTCATCTATTCTTGTTCTATATCTCTTCTCTCATATATGTCCCAACTCTATACGAATATATATAGGCATATATGTACAAACTTGTCACCATTACAAAAGCATAAGTGAACTAATTACAAGCTTAATGTACATGTATATACAAGTCTTCATCTTCTGACCATGCACTCATCTTCAAGACTCAAACTTTGATCTTTTCTTTATTATTTGACTTCAAAACTTATCCAAATCATCAATTGATGATTGTCATGCACCAACAACTCCCCCTCAATCATCAATTGTGAATTTCTCCATCTTCTTTATACCTATCATGTCTTTGAAGCTCTGCAACTTAGGTCCATCCAAGCTTTTGGTTAACATGCTTGCAATCTGATCTTTTGTAGAAGTGTGTATGACTTCAATTTCTTTATCAATCACCTTACCTCTCAAGAAATGATATTGGATCTCAATATGTTTAGTCTTGGCATGAAACATAGGGTTAGTAGCTGGATACAATGAACTCGTATTATCTCCATAAATGGTGGGTGTACTCTGATTGATGTCAAAACTCTTCATGAGAGTCTTCAACCATATAACCTCCTTTGCAGCTTCAACCATACCTTTATACTCTGCTTCTGTAGATGATAAAGCAACTATATGTTGCTTCTTAGAACACCAAGAGATTAATTTATCTCCCCCATAACATAGATATCCATATGTTGACCTCTTATCATCAGAGTTACCTGCCCAATCTGCATCACTATATATCTTGATTTTTGTATCTGATGTGAATCCATAATACAAACCTTCTTTGAGTATACCCTTAATGTATCTTAGCACACTTTGTCATGCAATCCAATGTTCTTTCCTAGGACAATGCAAGAATTGAGACACCATCTCCTTGTTCATCACATCACTCCTGAGGGGGATTTGTTATATTTTGGTGGGATGTGTCTAAACACACTTAGGACCACTATGGCTTTTTTCCTCTTTAGGAAGCTTTTTTTCCCAACTTGTATATACATCTATTACCATAACGGGTCAATTATCTTTGTATATTCACTTGGTACATTCAATACTCTGTTGTTCTCCACGCTTCTTCTTCTTCCTTGTGTTGACCTCAAACTAACACCTTGATCATCTTTTTAGATACCATTGGGTTTTATTTTCCTAGCTCACCATATGCAATAAAAGGCTCTTCTAGCTCTCTCATGAATCTTTGGTGTTCTCTGTCTAGAAGTTTGGACTTTACAAGCATCCAACTAACCTCGCCCAACAATTCTTGTGCTACCTCAGTTAACTTTCTACATACCATTAGTTTTTCTTTTTCGAGGTCACCATGTGGTAGCATGTTCATGCTCCATTACATGAATACTCATCTTTCTTCTAACTCGATATGCTTTGAATAACATGTCCAAGTCATTCTATGGATCTATTGATATTGAAAAGACTCTTTAATGCTCAATGGTCTTCTATACTCATCCGATTAATTTTTTGGGTCCATTTATTATGGTTGATTCATTATGAAAGACAAGGACTCTCTTAACTTCTCATCCATGAAACACATATTTTCTAATTCTTCCATTTTTTTTGTTCCATTTTCATCTCAAATATCATTTTTGTCCTCTCCAAGAGGTGGTTTACCTTGATTTAGTATTCTTTAGATTTGTAGAGTCACGTGCTAGATGGTTTGGAATCAATTGCTTTCTTTTCTTTCTCTTTTTCTTCTTATGATTTTTCCTTAACATAGTAAGCACATAAGCTAGAGCTTTATCTGCACCAATTGTTAACAACTCTACAATTTCAACTACCTTTAAGGGGTTGATATAAATGACTTTATTGAAATTGAGCAAACAAATCTCTAAAGAGATGTTCCCAACCACAATCTTCACAAAATCCTATAGGGTTTTCAGGTAAAAGTAGTGATGGTTTTGTACAATCTTCTATAAAATCATATCCACCACATCTCTCAAATGTAATATCTTAGGTTTAGCTCTATGCGAAGCTATACCTTTTGCGATATGTATCACATTTTTATTCTCAAAATCACAATGTTCACTCCATATTCAAAACTAGGTTACATGGGATCATGATACAATGTGTATTTTGATGTTCTTTTTTTCATATTCTTATATAAAATGGATTTTCATGGTTTATTCTATTTATAAGAGTGGATTTACTACTGCCTTTGTCAAGTTGTCTTCAATTTGTCTTAAAGGTTATGTCATTAGGTGGTTACTCCAAGTAACCTAGATCAGTCCACAACAATTTTGGAACAATAACCATTACCACCCACTAATGTCTTACCTATAAAAAAATGCTGCTAAAAAACCAAAGAAAGCAATAGTTCCAATAAATCCATCCCAAATTATAGATCAAAATAAACAAAGCCATTATGTAGAAATGAATATTGCAATTTTGAGATGTGGGAGAGATCACTTTATGAACAATTGTACACAACCAACAAGACCTTTACCTAAGATCGCTATGGGATTTTACAAAGATTGAGGCCGCAAACATCTTTTTAAAGATTGCTTGATCAACCTCGATAGGATCTCAACTACTAATCCCCTAATGTCATTAGAATTGCAAAACTACCAAAAATTGATGGAGACATACAAGCTCCAATTGATGTGGCTACAAAGGCTAAGGCAAAATCTTAAGAAAAAAAACTCTAAGAAAAAAGAAACAAATGAGTTCGGACCATCCTTCATAGATAACTTTACAAAGAATGAGAATCATAAATGGAGAAAATTAAGTTCTTGGAGAATTCATAAGAATATGTGAAATGTAGACTAAAGAAGAAAATGGAGAAATTAGGAAAAAGATCCATTGAAGGGAAGTTAAGAGAGTATGTATCCCCAATATAGAAACAACCACAAACAATGGATCAAAATAACCAATTGCATGAGTGCAAGAGGGGTTGCAAAGGGGCATTTTGTTCATAACCAAGTCCCTTCAAACCACGTACACCTTTGAACCTCCATGTACTCACCTTTATGTGATGGAGGATGATATCCAAGCAAGGAAAAAAGAAGTATCCAATTGATGCAAGTATGTGCAAGAGTGGCCCAATGGCACAATGGACCATGTTTGCTAGTAGTCCAAGATGGTCAAAACCAATGGATCAAGGTGCCAAGGAGTTGCAAAAATGGTAAAAAATGAGTGATCCAATTTCCAAACTAGATCATTTTTTAAGAGGTCTAATTTCGTAGAGTATAATTGTTTTACAAAGTGTTCCTATTTCACAAACTTGACCATATTTACACTCGTCCAAATCTTCAATATAAACTAGATTTGAAAAGTGGTCTAAGGCTCCAAGGTCAACCAGATTCCAAAATGGTCCAAATCTCCAACATTGATGAGATCTCTAAAGTGCATAAAATTTCTAATTTCTAATGAAACCTTCCAAATCCAAATAAATTGGCAAAGCAATAAGTTTGAATTTGGTACACTAATTTCAAAAGAAGGACTGAAGTATTTGGCAAAGTCCCATATTCATATCATAATGAGTCATACGAAGAGCATGCCAAATGGGCCATACAAAGAACATCCACCACTCTCTCTATCGCAAGAAGGCCACCTGTCCCACAAACTCTTTGCCAATGGCAAAATTTAACTAGATCTAGAAGATAGTGGGCCACCAAAACAAATGAACTATAGAGTGGATAAAGGTTTCAACTACAGTCCAAAAGTAACAATCAAGAATGCTAGACTCCACATAGCAAGCATTGGATTTTGTGACTTCTACCACCAATCATGTGTTGCAAGTTCAAAAAAAAAGACTATGGGAGGCACCGAAGAGGGAATGCATACAAAGAACATTAGCAAAGCACTTCAATTAGCGTATTGAGCACTTGGCAAAGCAATAGACAAAGAGATAATGTCTACTTTTGTGTAGATCACTTAGCATGTTGAGTATCCTCACATACCATCCCTAGGAAACAAAGAACCAACATGCTTGACACTACATAGTGGATTCAATCAGCATGCTATGGTGAGCAATTCATCTCATTAGAGTGACGCTAGTGTAGGAAGGCTAGAAACCATAGTCCATGTATGATAGGAGCACCCTTTGTAAGATTGAATCTCATTGTGTTTGATGTTACTCTATTCTAGAGCCTTGTACTTGTGGGCTTATTGACTAGTATTCTTGTGCTTAACGTGTGCTTGAGCCTTGTACTCTCAAGTTCAAATTCAAGCATTTTCTTCTAGTTTCCTTACTATCTTTGGACTACTTGTGTGAATTTTTTTGAGTTCTCACATTGCAACTTATGGTGGATACTACGCTTAAAAGGATAGACCACATAGATCACTAACATGAGATTTATCTAGAGAGACCAACTTAATATGTGCAAAAGAGGACTTGGAATATCATCTAAGGCATACCAAAGCCAAAATAAAGGTGGATCATGGCAATGATGTGAACATCTCGTTATGATCTCCTATTTTAGTCAAACGATGCATAGCTCTTCATGAAGACAATGGTGATCCTGAGCTTGATAGATGTGTGCTTGCAAAGAGCCTCTCAACCACATGGTACTCCCCAATACTCTCTCTCTCTCTCTCTCTCTCTCTCTCTCTCTATGTGCATGCATGCACGGGCACACACAACACCCACATAGGTGTTCAAATGAGTGTCAAATCGTACCCATGTGACAGCTCGTTCTAAGGAGAGGTTGCCCCTCCCTAATATATAACAAACAATGCTACCCACATGGAATGCTGGGAAAGAAAAGACTAATGATATGTAAAGAAAATGATTGAGCTAGCACAATTGTTGAAAAGGAACAATTATGTGCCAGTAGATCTTAGAGTTCTAGTTAGAGAACACCAAAGGTTCATGAAAGATCTAGAAGAGCCTAAGATCGCATAGACATTAGAAAACAAAGGAGGGATATAAAAGGCATGAAACTTTGTCAGTAATTCCAACGTGGATGAGGAATGACCATGAATTGTAGAAAATAGTGAGAGAAACTAAGTAGTTTAACAATCCACAAAAAAAAAGGGGGAGGGATCCCCCATCAGTAGGGGAAAACCACTAGACTAAGATCCTTATAATTTTGGACTAAGGAGCTTCTAATCCAAAAGCATTACCAAATTACACGAGTCCATGTGAAACTTGATCGAAGGAGCACCTTCAAAAAGACGGAAAAGTAGTTCATATGGACAAAAACAGTATTGATGGCTTCTAATAAATTTAAGCTTGCTAACATGCCAAGACCAACAACTAAATCTACATCATCGAGTTAGTAGATTTAAGCTAGAATCAACTCCTATAATTTTGGAATTCAAGCAGCATTTGAGGTATTAGAAAATGCAGGATAAAATAATAAATAAGATTGCGATAATTTTTTTAATCCATGACCTTGCATAAGGAGTTCCTAACCATGTCAAAATCCTGCTTCAGCCTTCTAGGATATGGTTATCATATCACTTTCTATAGGATTGATGTTACACAGTCCATGTGTGCATAGTGTACTTGTATTTGGTAGAGTATAAGTAGGATGAAGCAAGACCATCTATGTACATCTCTGAGAAGCTTGACCAGACCCGAAAATAGATCAGTTGGGTAGGGCAATCCAGAACCTGGACCATGAAGATGATTCAGAATTTGCATTGTTTCAGTTTCTACCTTCATACGAGTTTAAAAGATTATTTACAGCAATCCATTTTGAGTACGTAGAGCCCTGAATGTGCACATGCGAGTAAATATCTGAAGGGAGAGGATATAGAGCTTTTGTGAGAGGTTTAAGAAGTTTCGATCAAACCCAAAAGTATACTATCAGGCACAGCAATACTATATAGTAAACACGAAAGAAAAGGCTTCAGCTATCGTATTCGTAATAGTCAGAGCAATGTGGATATGACTCCACATGTAGTAGAGACATTTCAGTGTTCTCTTCAAGCAAAGAAAACTTGTAAGCATAGGTTAAACCGCTCGCTTCAATTTATTCGTGCAAGGAGCATCTTAAACTGTGCTTTTAATCCGGGCTGCCTGTTTACCTGCTCATGTGTGAGTGCGCGTGCAATATAATTTTCTTTTGAGAGCTGGGTCGAAGGCACTTGAATGTAGGATCTTTTATTTCACTTGAAACATCCAAGCCTCACTCTGAGCGCATGCAATGTACGTCTGTATTTGCATGTGCATGTATGCAATATTCACGCCTGTATATGCATGTGTGCAACTTTTTGTACGTCGTAAGAATCATGCAGCAGCACTAGATAGATGTTTTCTTACCTCAAGGATCCTTATTCTGAGGGGAAAGGGGAAAAGAAGCATTCTTTTACCAAAGTTATTACTGTGTAAGGTGCATAGGGACTTCCATGTCTGTTCCAGTTGCACTACTAGATTATAACGTGCTGATACACATAACATGATCTCCAACAGTACATTTTCGAAACGGTTTTTGTTAAACATGCAGGTAGGAACCAAGTCCTGCATTTATACTAATTACAAACTGATTCTGTTAGAGCTTGATACCGCCTAATTTCCAAACTTCTGATGTCCACTGCTGAGACATGTGTAAAAATCTTGTTTGATTGTTGTGTTTATAGGTTGTGACTATAACTCTCTTCACGAGAGAATTATACATGCAACTTAGATAGCAGCTGCGTTGCCAAACCCCTTTAGTCAGATACCACAACTTGCAATCATAAATGCAATTAAGGCAGCAACTGAGTTGCCTAATCCCTACCTGGAAGACCACTAGCTTGCAGTCATACATGCAACTTAGACGGCAACTGAGTCGCCAAATCCCCTGTTTTAATCGAATGCACACCTTATTGAACACTAGTTACCGATGCTATTCTCACCAGTATAGAATACAGCAATCTATGACATGATTTCTAAGTTCTCAGGAGGCATAATGGACTTCTCCATCTTCAGGAAAACACCAATGGTTCTGATTCCATCAGAAAGGACTAATACAGACAACTTAGATGGCAACTGAGTCGCCAAATTCCCTGCTTTAATCGAATGCACACATTATTGAACACTAGTCGCCGATGCTATTCTCACCATAGAACAGTAAAGAATACAGCAATCTATCACATGCTTTCTAAGTTTTCAGGAGGCATAATGGACTTCTCCATCTTCAGGAAAACACCAATGGTTCTGATTCCATCAGAAGGGACTAATACAGGCTCACAATAAAAAATTTCCTTCACTACCTGAATTGCAATCATACATGCAACTTAAATAGCAGCTGAGTTGCGAACCCCTGTTCCTCAAATACCACTAGCTTACAATCAAACATGCAACTTGGACAGCAACTGAGTTGCCAAACCCCTATCCTCAAAGACAATCCCCTACAATCAAACATGCAACGTAGACAGCAACTGAGTTGCCAAACCCCTATCCTCAAAGGCCCAGGCACTTCGCAACCTGAACTGCAATCATACATGCAACTTAGACATCAATTGAGTTGCCAAACCTCTAGCCTCAAAGACCACTAGCTTGCAATCATAAATGCAATTTAGACAGCAACTGAGTTCCCTAACCCCTATCCTCAAAGACCTAGACAGCATCCTTCACAACCTGAACTGCAATCATATATGCAATTTAGACAACAATTGAGTTGCTAAAAACCTAGCCTCAAAGACCGCTATTTTGCAATCATAAATGCAATTTAGACAGCAACTGAGTTGCCTAATCCCTATCCTCGAAGGCCACTAGCTTGAAATCATACATGCAACTTTGACAGTAACTGAGATTCCAAAACACCTATCCTCTTGCAATCTTTGCTTGGCAAATGCTCCATTCAAGGTGCTCATCCAGTGCAATTAAGGAGATCCACAGACATCCTTGCCTCTAGAAATCTGCTGCACTCATTGTCTAAAGATGCTCATCCATAGTACTGCAAGATGGAGCTGAACGGAAGTATCTGTTCATGGAAAGTATTCATGGTAAAAGAGACATGTGCGCTCATGGTGTTCATGATCATGACTAGATTCCAGATTTTTATAGCCTTTAGATAAAGCACCTTTTGCGCCAGCAATGCAGAGGTGCTGAAATTGTCGGATAAGTTCCTGTACAAGCCAAGAACTTTAATGCACGTGAAGTTTCACTCTCTCTATTCCAAGCACATAAAGGCTGGTTTTGAATCTCTTAGAAATTAATTCCTCAATACCCTACTTCAATTCCTAACACCCGGATAGGATGCACATGCCATTTGGCATGGTTGTGCTAGTGACACTTTCCGAATGTGTACTACCAAAACTGTATGATGATGTTTTCCAAGATCTTGTTATGAGCAATAAAAACAGCCTAAAATCAGAAAGGATGTAAAGAAATAGAATATCAAATCAGCAAGTCCTTGAAAATCGACAAAACCGCACTGAAAATTAGACTCAAATAAGTCAGAACTCAGAGATTCTGAAATCTGCTATTCCCAAAATGCTAAAAGTTGTTTCAGAACAAAATAAGAAAGATTATACAAAGGACTTCCCCTGTTGAAGCCAAAATATCTGTTCTCAAGCAACACAGGAACTGGTCATTATTGACTGTCAACAGCAAAACTTTAATACATACAGAGGGAAAATGTACTGAATTCTCTGCAGAATTGAGAGTACTGAATCTGGAATATGTGTATTCAGGCTCAAAGACATGGAAGAGATGGACTTGAGCAGTAACACCAATGGAACCGGAAAGAATGAATTCATTACAAACAGAGTAGATTCTGGGTACACCAGTGAAGCTATTGATGAGGTTGGCGTTTAATGGAGCTCAATGAAGACTTATAAAACTTCTCACATGAAAGAGTTGTGATTCTGCATATAACAGATAGACCACCTTTTTCACATGGCCATGAAAATACCCTTCATCAACAATTATGCTCCGGATCTGCTACAATGAGCATGCAGCAGAAAGACAGATTGCTGCGATTAGTCAAGCTCACAAACTAATCTAAACTCACACTCGTTCCACTTGACAATGTCAAATTGCTGCAGTACAGTACGTCATGTTCAAAAAATTGTCTCAAGCTGCTTCCACTCAACAGCATAAAATTGCTGAGTGCGTGAAACTTGGAAAATAATTCAGTTTTATGCTCCAACCTCCGACAGGGTGAGCAAGTTTTATGGATGGCCAAGCACCAGAAGAATCAGGATCCCCCCGACTAGGCAGGAAAGAATTTGCTTCATCATGACACTGGTTTTTTGGGGATCCAGGTTGCTAATGTACAAGGGAATGTAACACATCACAGCTGACCTGACAATTACATTTCATCTCCTCATTATTATGGGATAGCTATCTCTAAATGGGGAAGAATTAGGTGGACCATGTCTTGCTGCACTATGGACTGCTGACTTCCTTCTGTTTAGGCTCCTATGGGCCAACTTCCCCCTTATCCATGGGGTAACACTCTCTTTCATTTTAATCATCAGAAAGAATATTATACGGTACCCCACCACCATTGCACATATGACTGCCAAATTATCCCACTTCGACCTGTTGAGGTCAACCTGAAACACTTCCTTTACTAGATATTCACCTGTGATGGTTCCATTGTCAAATGTCAATCCAAGCAAGTCATTCTGATACTGCCCCTGAGAGATAAGAATAAGACCAAACACTTGAGACAGATGACCTTCATGGCATATTACTAACAAGCACATAAGTAATCAGTATTTGGACTTGGTGGGAGCTAGATCAACTAGAGTATGTACAACAGGATAAAGACTAAATTAGGTCAAAATGATACCCAATACAAGTCAAAGATATGAATAATATGTAATCATTCATAAGACCAAGCCCCCTACAAATAGCCTTGACCACTAAATTATCCACTCTAATCCACATTCTGATCCACTAGGCACTGCACCAATAGAACTAAAGTTTGCTACACAAACAACTTAATGAAATTCAATTTTAAACCTTACATGCAGCAAAATATGAATGCATATCAATGGACTTTTCTATATGAACAGAATGTAAATGCATCTGAATATCTGACATTGATCTGCAACTTTACACAGGAATATGAATATTGTACCTGCAAAGCCCAGAAGTCAAAGCTAAGATATGAGACTGGATACTTCCAGACAGGCTTTGGTATATCACCAGGAAGGCGAAAATAGCCAGCAACAAGCATAAAAATTCCCTGCATGGAAATGAAAAGATGTCAAAGTATACTCTCTCTGCAAAATATGTGTAAATAGATGAGCTACTCATCCATTCTGTGTTTCATGGATGGCGAGCAGAAAAATGCATGAACCAGGGAAGCAAAGTGAGACTCTACCTGAATCCCAGCCCCAGTGATTATTCCCATCAAGAAGTTGGGAACAACGCTTGCAATTGCCATCATCATGCCTTCCACGACCATAACAGAGGCATACATCCCCACAGCAAAATAGAGAAAATGGAGGAAGCCCGGGTGCAATCCCACCATAAAATATGAAATGGCTGATGAAACCACAGAGATCAGCAAGAGGAAAGGTGCAGAAGAAACGGAGTTCCCTATGACAAAAGCAACAACCCCATAATGGCCATTCAGCCTTTCTCTTTGAAACACCTGCAACAAATTACTGTTAGGAGAGTGATATCACTAACTGACAAAGATTACAATTGTAAGAATAAGCTGGCACCATAAATTCCACCAATGCCCACCTTCATATCCTCCACAAATGATGGAAAGCCTCCAATGGACATAAATGTGACAAAGCCAAAAATGAAAGCACCACATGAACCTCGTGCCTGTTTCACAAGACAAATCTACCCAGTAAACACCATGTATGGCCAGCTACGCTAAAAGATAAATCAGTTTATGGAAACTTTGATTAAAACATGATCCATATCAAACCTGGTCTATAATAGCAACGGCTATCTACAGAAAGGTGATTTGAAATGAGACATAAATACGTACATAGATAGCGTTGTAGCTTGTGCCCACATTGAAATAGATGGTTCCCACACAGAAGCTGACAAGAATGTAAATGACAAGTCGAAGCCAGTAATAGCCCACATCTCGGAACATATTTGTGAAAGATCGTTTTGTAAGGGTATATGACTGCATGAAGAAGCTTGCCTGACTTCCACTCGACTCCAACACAGTACCTTTCTGTAACCAAATATCAGAAATCACGATGAGCAAACATTCACAACTAGCACATATTCTGGACAAGCTGGTTATGACACAGTAAGGATTAATCACTTAGTGCATCAAAGATGCTTACAACTTGTGTAATCTCATGAACTTTAGCAACAGCCTGCATTGCATACTCTGACGTCTGATATGCATCCAAGAGAACGTTAATCACTTGTGCAGTCGAAATCCTGTCCAGTGGATCATAGTTCTCTTGTTCCTGCACATGATGAAATTGGAATTGCACAATGTAATCAAAATTAAGCTCTCATTGTTCAGATTCAGGTATCACACATACAGATGTGCATCATATCGGGGAATTAAGGAATTCAAGTCACAAGTCTTACACGGATACGGAAGGATCCTTTCAGAGCAGCATTCACTCTGTCAAAGTCCGAGTTAATACATCGAAGGAAGTGATCAGATGGGTTCCTCAAGGTGGGACACGGAAAGCCAGCTGCTGCAAAAAACTGCAGCTTACAACGATTAGTGACAAATGAGATCCAACTAAATAAGCATCTGATATTACGAAAAAGACGCAAGTCATCTCACATTGCATGCTTCTGCAGCTTGACCGAAATAGATTGTCTTGCCTCCAGAAAGAAGATAGAGCTTATCAAACAACTCGAAAACCTCACTACTGGGCTGATGGATAGATGCAACTACTGTTCGCCCATCCATAGCCAAGTTCCTTATCGTCTGAGTGACGAAAAATGCAGAGGCACTGCACTCCCACATCATAAGACATCAGTCGAGCTGTGAAACACGTCGACTTTATAAAATACCAGCAATGCTTCACCATGAACTGCCTATCACAGCGAAATGATAGACGAAGGATGCATGTGAATTATCGTCGACAAAAAAACAACCATTAACACTTCACTCCGTCACTATGAAACCGAACTTGCTACTAGCAACACGGACACACAAACGCACATGTAGGCTCCAACATCCGAACGTCATGACAAACTTCGAAACAACTACCTGTCTAGACCACTCGTCGGCTCATCCAAGAAAAGCAGCCGTGGTCTCATAAGAATCTCCATTGCAATACTGACGCGCCGTTTCTCTCCCCCGCTGATACCCCTCATGTGCCAATTTCCGACAGGCGTGTCCGCACAATCCTGAAGACCCATCTCCGTCATTACGCTCTCCACAATTGCCAGCTTCTCATGCTTGGGCATCCCATCAGGGAGTCGCAACTTAGCGGAGTAAGTGATAGTCTCCCGCACGGTTAACGTCCCAATGAGATTATCGTCCTGGGTGACATATGCCTGTGCAGTAGAACCAGCTGTCAATGAATGTATGCTGGAAACTAACCGTATATAATGACATGCAGGTATGGAAGAATGAGACATGCGGATCGAGGTCTTACAGCAGCTCCGTAGCAAAGCTTCCTCTTCCTTCCGTTCAACATGACTATTCCGGTTTGCATCGTATTAGTAGCAAGCCTTCCTGCAGCATACAACATCCATACTCAGCTACAGTCATACGAAAACACGTATGGACAACACTTCTAAATCTCTCGGTGCATGTCATTAAATGGCTCACCGGCGAGTGCGTCTAACAAAGTAGATTTCCCGGAACCCGAAGGTCCCATGATCGCAGTGAAATGTCCAGGTTCGGCATAGCCTGTCAAGCTATCTAGGACCGTCTGAGTTTCTCCTTTGTGATTCAGCACTTTCACTGTAAGATCCCTCCAAGCAAGCCATGCAGATACGTCTCCTATGCTCTTCGTGTCGGTAGAAATCTTCCACAAACTCTCGCTCAGTGGACTAAGACCACCTGCAAACGCTCCGTTTTGCACAGGAGCTGCAATGGATAGCGCTGTGTGCGGAGGAGCCGCAGTAGATCCACGGTAGCCATAACTGCCCGAGGGCATGTTGAAATTGTACGCATCATGATGATGATGATTGTTGTTCGTGCCCATCTTAATACGATCTTTGCGCTGGAGTAAGTACGAAAGAGACGGTCGTGCTGCTAAGTAAACAACAGACTTCTACAGCAAGACTTGTTTGTAGCCAGAACTGGATTTTCAGTGTTAAAAAAGACTTCGACAGAGCACCCTCACGGAGAAGGGTAGTCGAGAGTAGAAGGTGATCGACGAGGAAAAAGCCAATTCAGAAACCAGAAAACATATGTTCACATCGCTAGGTTGCAGCCTGCAGGAACCAGCTCGAGTGCTGGCGGAGGAAAGCGATCTCCTCACCTTACAGCTGAATGAAGCGGCTCCAGCTAACGTGGCCTGTTCCTTGGTCGAGAGTCTTTTACCAACAGATTACGTCAACGGCAGAAACCTTACCAGCTCTACCTGCACACGAACCCAATACAAGCTCAAGATACGAAGATAATGCCTTCGCTCTCAGTAACGAAGAGAGGAAGGCCCCGAACAGGCCTGGAGAAGCATACTTGGTACAGGACGAACCTCAATTAAAACTGTCCAAGGCTGGGTTGGTGGGCGGTGGTGGGAGCATTCGATGATGGAAGAGAGAGACGCTCGAGGAACGACGAATAGCGCGGCCTAGAGCGAGACTGGAATACAGCGGAATACTCACCGCCTTTCGGGGAAGATGGAACGTGGAGAGAGATACTCAGGACTGGTGGGTAGCAGTTATGTGAGAGAATGTCCGTCTGTGAGTTACGCATCTACCCTATATGCAGCATGAGTAAGGCTTAGGGAGTGAAGTAGATGACCGGGCTGGAGAGCGCTGAGCTCAATCCATGCACCTGATTGACGATTACGTATGATCACAAGGTGAGAGTCAAAAGCCGAACGGACCTTGAATTTTGAGCTCGCCAAATCTCAACTTACCGTCGGTCCCTCCCTCACAGAGCTCACTCCTGATTATGTGGCTTCCACGGAGCAGGCGAACTCATCCCCGTTGTCAAGTGTAAGCTTCACATGGAGCACGATGGTTTTGATGGCGAACTGTCAAACAGCGAATGTGTCCACATGAAAGCTAAACGACCCTCCCTGCAATAAATGATGGATAATTCAAATATTTTACAGATGGGGCAGAGATGAAGCCCGCCCCAAATCCGGGAAGAAAATTAGGCAAACAGAAAAAAATGGATGGTAGACCTTCAATTCGAGTTACCATTCAAATTCAAGTTCGAACTCGTTGTTCACGACCCGTAGGACAGTTGGTTGAGCTTTGGTCTTTTCAGAGAGAGGTCCAAGGTTCAAGTCTCGGGCTGGACATGTTATGGCTTAGGCTAGTTAAACGCAGTTGTAACCATGTCTCTTTCAATTGTAACCTTGTCTAACCTTTGCTTTGTGGGATATGGGGGGTCCCACGGGTGCTATGTCCATTCACTTGTACAGTTACAATTTCAAAGTTAAAGTCCGGGGGAGTAGGCTTCGGTTGAACCTCCATTTAAAAAAAAAGAAATTGAACTCGTTATTTATCGCACTCTAGTGCGACAGTCGTCTTTGGGGGGCTAGAGTTCGACTCTCGCTTGGTGCTTGGTGGACACCTTCCATTACCTTAGTGGTATGGTATGCATGACCTTGATGGATGATTGCCTGGTTCTACCTTCCGTTACCTTAGTGGTATGGTATGCATGACTTTGATGGATGATTGCCTGGTTCTACTTCTACTTTTTCATTGATGACCTTGTGGATGTCGTTGGCTTTTAAGGTTTTTGATTGCTCTCTGTAACTCCATCGACTTTGTAGACTCCATGTGACTCCATTCTGGTCTTAGAACCGTCCCTTCCCATACTCTACCTTAGTGGGCCTTCCGACTCTGTAATTTCAGCTATGTCGGCCGACTTATCTTTACTTTGTGGGATGTGATGGATCCATGATTATTAAACTCACCTTCATTTGTACTTTCATTCAGTTGTACTTCGACCATTTTCATCGGATGACCTCGTGGACATCGTCAGCTTTTATGGTTTTTGATTGCTCTATCTGACTCCATCGACTTTGTAGACTCCATGTGACTCCATTCTGGTCTTAGCACCGTCCCTTCCCATACTGTACCTTAGTGGGCCTTCTCACTCTGTACTTTCGGCCATGTCAGGTGACTTATCCTTCCTTTGTGGGATGTGAGGGATCCCATGAGTACTAAACTCACTTTCAGTTGTAATTTCATTCAATTCAAGATAATCCAAGAGAGTAGGCCTAATTGACATTTCATGTGTCGACAAGATAGGATGAGTTCACACTGTTTTGGTGGTGAAGTGCAGTTTTTTTCTTGCATATTGTTTGCTCTAGGCAGGCAATTCACAGTAACTGTATTGAAAACAAACATAAAACCATCTCAGCCATCAGATTATCAATGTAGAATTTCACAAATGTAAGTTTTGAAAACAAACATAAAACCATCTCAATCATCACATTATCAATGTAGAATTTCACAAATGTATATTCTCTATGTTCCATCTGTCTCGATTTTGTTCTAAAAGGGTGAAACCGGCACATCAATAGGTGGGTTCAAAACGCTTTTTGATTGATGAGGGCCAATAGTTTTCTGCCACATGCTATGATTCTCTTTGTTGCTCCATTGTGTAAAGCCACACATAGATACATGCAAGAGATCACAATAACTTTGTTTTCACATTATTTTTGCTATGCCATGTACATGAAATGTTTCAATAAATTTAAAATTTCATCCTTTTTCAAAGTTTTTTTTTAAGGAAGCTCAATCATCAATCATCGAGATATATTCTTCTAGATAGCTTGAATTGATTGAAACTCCATTCAAAGGTAGGCATAATACCCATTGGGATCCCCCAAACTCCATAATGCATGGGTTGAATGCTTAGACGAGTGAACCTGTTTAAATTGGGTAGCCCAAAGGCTTGGATTGAGCAACAGTGCCTAAAGGCCCAACAATCCCCTCAACGACTAGTTTAATCATTTTAGCAAACAATGCTGAAGGATATCCCACCAAAACCCATAGGGGTCAAACCCCTTCCGCTAGCCTTGCCTTGAGAGACAAAAGACCCAATTTGTTGAGCTAATGTGTGTAGACCTTGCACAATAGTTTGAGTAAAACCTAATAACAATGGTAATGATACTTTTTTTGGGGCATAAGTTCGATCATTGAGATCTACTCTTCCAGATTAACTTGAATTAATTGGAAGGTACAATGAGAAAGAGGCATAGCACCCATGGGATCCTTCCCAAATCCTATAAAGCAGGGTTTAGACATGTACAACTACTAAGATACATAATCCAACACCCAACGAAGGTAAACACTAAAAAGAAACCATCTTAAAACCGGCTGAAATAAGTGGTTCGAATTGAGTAGCCTAAAAGCCCAACAATCCTCACAAAAGGTCGATTTTTACATCTCATCACTTACGTGGTGAGAGTTGTCTAGCTATAGCCTGCAAGAGTTGAACCTCTTCCCCTAACCTTGAAAGACAAAAGGTCCAACCAACTATGCAAGAGTTGAACTTCTTCCCCCAACCTTGAAAGACGAAAGACCGAACAACCAACTAAGCTAGCATGTTTAGACTTTGCAAAGTAGTTTTTTAAAACAGAAAGTTTAGTCGAGGCCTAATCTCCCATGCTTGAATTAATAAAAGAACAATTGAGCAATGAATGGGCATACTTCCCTTGGGTTTCTTCATATCCCCCAGAGCAAGGGTAGAACAACCTGAAAGCACGACAATAGTGATGCCCCAAATCCAGAAGGAGACCTAAGTTTTAGAGATAATTATAAAAATAATTAATGAAATTTTTGTCACTCTCATGAACAATCCACTTACTTTTGATCATGTTATTTTCCAAAATGGAAATCGTATGGTGTGTGAAGAGAGGGGACTTCTTATAACTATATATTCTTCTACCTAAAAGACCAACGAATTTTTCAATTGTCCATTCTTTCTCATTGGTCGTCGAAGTTGACCGCACACTTTCTTTCCACATCTTCTAAAGCACTTCCCTCTCATGGCATTCCACAAACTTTGCAACAAAGTTTGAGTTTGGCACTAACCTCTTGAGGTGAAGGTCTTGTGTTCAACCCCATGGATGGACATGTAATGGCTTTGGCCAGTCCAATTGAATTTTGTCTAACTCATGCTTTGTGGAATACAAGGGTCCCATGGGTACTATGCCCATTCATTTGTACACTTCTTCTTTCAAAGTTAAAGCCCGAAAAAAGTTTAAACCAATTAGCCACAAACTACAACTTTCCAAGTTAAACATGTCCCTTATATAGCGCCGATGGGGGTTGAACCCTCGTCGTGTCTCAAGAGACAAGATACACAACCACCAAGACAAGCAACTTGAGACTATTTGCAAAGTAGTTGAAATACGACCTAATAACAATGGTAATGGTACTTTTGATTGAAACCGTTTAATGACCAATTTTAATGGTGATGAATATCGTTTGTGTGACAGAGGAGCTGCTTTTTTTTTTTGTTCATTATGATCATCCGTGATATTCGGTTTTTCAATGTTTTGGTTGGAAAGGGGAGAGGTGAGCTGGATCGACATTAAATGCTCCACCTGCCCTCCTTCTCTAACCACAAAACACGAGTCACGACTCTCCCTCTCCTCCTCCTCCTCCCCCACGCCAACATAGGAGGTCTTTTCGTCGTACACGGAACATTTTATTTAACACATATTTTTCCGTGAAAATTGAATTTCCTTTCAGTGTAGTGGAAAGTCAACATTACTCATCCGAAATTTTCTAATCACGAGTTCCGTATTTGCAATCGTTTCAACTTTGTTTTTTTTCTTTTTTTGGAATTGATCTTAATACCTACTCTTTCTTTTTTTTTTTTTTAAATGAAGGTTCTATAAGTATTTACTCTCCGAGCTTTAACTTTGAAAGAACAACTCTTTAGGTGAATAATCATAGTATCAGCGGGATCCTCTATATTCCACAAAAGAGGGGTTAGACAAGACAATTGATTTCAACTGGTTTATACTGGCCAAATCCATTCCATGTCCAGCTTGTGGATTGAATTTTGGACCTCCACCTAAAGAAAACAAAAACTCAACCACTAGAACAACATGATGTGGGCTTAAGACCTACTCTTGTTATAAGTGGCACAATTGAAAGAACAAATGCATGCATATGGTTCTCTTTGTCCTTCACCTTGAGAGTTCATGTCGATTGGGTCAATGGAACTTGAACCTTGGATTTTTGGTCTATCTCAACATGTTATGAGTATATCACACCACCTCCACGATGAATATTTTCACTCTCATGGATCTACATACGAAATACAATCCATGAGTATAATTTTCACTTCCAAACATATGGAGAACAAACTTAGATGTTTGAGGCCTCACTTGTTCACACATAGAGGTAAAATAGAGATAGCAAGGTTACATGCATGCCTAAACTACAGCTAAAGAGTAGAGACAAACAATGCATAACAATCTGATGCAAAAGAAGCATCATAAGAGCCTCAATGAGTATGATATGAAAAATATGCATCTAACACAAAGTCTGGAGCAGCCATCTAGGCATAGCTTTTGCCTCTTCTAAGTCAACTTCCTCATCAATAAGTGCATCATGTAAATTTGCACAAGAAATGGAATGATCTACATCATCATTTCATCATTTTGGTCATGTGATAAGTTGTGAGTGGTAGTATTATTCCATATAAAGAGATGCCTCCAATTATACAATCGTATCCTTTTCTAGTATTCTTATCCTAATGTGATCCTTTCGAGGTTGAGGCCTAGTACATGTTCATATACCATTGTTGGCCTAGGAGCACTTATTTGACTAGGCCATCATCGTGGCAAACCAAGAAGATAGCCATTATGGTTGATTCCTTTACTTGAATTGAAAACTTCACATAGGATTATCAAGTAGGTTTCAAAGCGCTTCATTAAAATGCCCAATTCTTGAAAACATGAAAGGTTAATGGCATTTGGTCACCATGTTTCTTGGGTAACTTGTAGAAATGGGCATCAATCTTCAATAAAGGGTGGGCTAGTACATTTGAAATATCTCATTGCCATGTGATATGGATACGGTTGACTAACGTTCTCACCTAACTATCTTTTTCTTGACTTACATCTTCTAATTCACTCTAGTGCTTGGGTTTGAGCTTCTCTAATTCCTTGTTTCCTCATCGTTCCTTTTTTTAGATTTATGTAACCATTCTAATGTTTACTTGATAAGTGATTATTGTTAGAGCTTGTTATGACAACGATTTATATTATTAAGCAATACATCACCTTCCAAGGTGGATTCTTCCATTGCACCACTAGTGGGCATCATGTGAATTACCATGAGTCCATATATTTGTTTTTCCGATTTGCAAGCATTTTGCATCAAAGTTTAAAGGAGCATTAAATCAATTTCCCACCTTTAGGCCTTTCTTCTTGATATGCCCATGATAATAGGCCTTTTTTTTTTCTTAACAAGATAGAGTCATATAGCTGCGCATAATCGTATATCTCTAAATTTATCTATGTCTTGCAATCTTGAGAGCTCATGTCCATCCCATTGAGAACCTTGTTATCTTCAATGTGAGGTTGATGAGATCTAACGGAAACATGGCCTTTTGCGCAAACACCATCTAAAACGGAGTGGTGTTAGGAATGATCTTTTACGCCACTCAAAATGTACAAACAACATGACAAAGTTGTATGTCCTAGTTGGACCATTTGTTATTGACTGAAGTGGTGCAATGGCAAGAACTTCAAGATGATGTACCAATCTTTGGATGACACACATAGTGCTCCAAGTAGATATGTAGCATAAACAGAAAGTAGTGACCCGAACACAAATTTCCTAAGTTTTATAAATTTGATCGAAGTTACAGTCTATCATTGACCAACCCACTATATGTTTTATTAGAGAGCATATAAAAAAGTTTCAGATGACCATTTGGCCTTTCACATGGACACTAACAGTAAAAATCTCACATTAAAGGCCAATATGGTGAAAGTGAACTATGAGAGAAAAAATAAAGAATGTCAAAGGATACCTGAGTTTAAAAATACAAACTATACCTCCCACATGATGGGCATGTTACATAGTGTACAAGCAAATATGCAAGATCATGAATCAGGTAACCCCCATCAAGTGACAAAAGTGTCAAAAGTTATTGTGTGGTAGAGCTTTAGTCCAAGCACCTGCAACATTATATTGAGTATGAAACTTCTCAAGAATAATGCACTCACTCGCTAAGCAGTCTGTAATGAAGTGATACCTAACCTCAATGTGCTTGGTCTTTGCATGATAGACCATATGCTTAGCCAAAGCAATGGAACTCTCGCTATCATTGAACAAATGAGGTACTTGCTAAGGTAGATCCATATCACAAGCAAGATGAGAAAGCCACTATGATTCCTTACATGCCTCACTAGCTACAACATACTCTGCTTCTCTTGTGGAAATAACTGTACATTCTAGAAGATGAGATCTCCAAGAGATAACACGTCCAACAAAGTGAAAAATGTACCTTGAGATAGACTTTTGATTGTCTACACAAGCAGCATAATCATAATCTATGTAACCAATAATGGATGCCTCTCCTCTACCCAAGCATAGACAATTGGCCATAGTACTACTCAAATATATCAAAATCATCTTGATTTCTTCCCAGTGATTCTTACTAGGATTAGACATATATCTGCTCACAAATCTACTGCAAGTGCAATGTCTGGTCTTGTAGCTCTAATAGCATATGCTTAACTGGTCATGTGATTTGAAGTAGATGAATCAACATACCAAACATTACCATTCAACTTTGAGACGTCCACAAACATTGTGTTCATCATATGATGTTGGACATAAATAAATTCTTCGAATCATCTGTACTTGTGGATGCATAGTTGTTTTGTCGCTTTCTACTATTTTGATTCTTCAACCTGCAATCATGTTCAAAATGACTAGCTTTAGCATAAATATAAGATCCCTTACTATCATTAAGTGAATCATTGTGAGTGCTTCTGTAAGTTAGCATGTTAAATGTGTGTGTATGTGAGTTCATTACCTAAAAAGGGGTGTGTGTGTGTGTGTTTGTGCATGTGTTGAGTAGGAGTGATTGTGAGTTAACTATAGAAAACAAGTGTGTGCATGTGAGTAACTTAACTTATATAGAGATTAGATAAAATGAATTAATTTTTCTACTGCTCTTCTTTGCAGGTACGATCAATCTGCATGTGCAAAGAGAGAGAGAGAGAGAGAGAGATCGGGTCGTCTGTAGGAGAGAGCCATGCAAAGAGAAAGAGAGATGGTCATAGGTCAGAAAGATTAAGGTGGTGAATAGAAGAAGATCAAAACGAGAAATTCTGGAGAGAGAGAGAGAGAGATGGCACCTACAGAGACCATGCAACAAAGATTGAGAGAGAGAGAGAGATGGTCGCAAACCACAGAGATGAAGGTGGTGCGCAAAAGAAGATCGAAAGGAGAAATCATGGGAGAGAGAGAGAGAGAGAGAGAGAGAGAGAGAGAAATGACACCTATAGAGATCACATAATAGAGATTGAGAGAGGTTGAGAGAGAGAGAGAGGAAAGAAGTAGTATATAAATGTGTGTTTTTTATTATTTATAGATGTACTTATATTTTTGTTTTCTAATGACTTTCTATAGAACATTGTGAGCATTTACAAGATTGTACAAGCATTTATGAGAATTACAAATCAATTACAAAGCTTACGATAAGGTGGAGCAAGATCAAGTGTTTGTCGACGTTGGGGACTACAGATGCTGGAGTTCTTATTCATCCATCTTTCCTATTTGGATGAATTTAGTTCATTGACCCTACTTTGATATCTTATTTTTTAGCATATTTTGTATAGGAATTTACTTTTAGCATCACTAGTACTCTTTTAGATTCATTTCAGTGATCCCTCATTAATGGATGTAGATTCTTCCATTGTACTAAATTCATCTTCTATAGAAGTTTCATTCGATCTAATATGTCAAACTTGAAATACTCCCTTAAACCAAGACACTATTTACATTTTTCTTTCCACTTATTTGCTTCCTATAAAACAAAATACATGTCAATACCATAACATTCATGTAGACCATTTTCTTATTTCCATGGATTTGCTTCCTATGGAATGAAGCTAGGCTTCTCTCACTGAAAACAAAAAGGAGCTTTTCCTAAACTTAGTTAAGTTACTTTATTTCTTTGCACTTGCACGTCTTAGATCATTCATACATTATCATATTCTCATACTCAATCACCTCAATCAACTTTGAACTCGCTTCCCACTTCCTAAAGTAGTGCATCAAACACCCCACATGTAGCCACGAAGAGACCCATAGAAAAGCTAGACCCGATCAACCCAATGGTCTCATTTTACCTCCCGAAAGTTGGTGAACCCAACGTGAAACATGGCATATGTTTGCTTAGGGCTTTGGACTTGGTTAATTTCTGATTGAGTTTTGAGCTAGAAGGGATACCTTTAACCACTTGTGGTGTAGCGTTTGAACACACCTTTGCTATATGTGACTTTGGCAAAAATAATGTCTATGAAATGATCCAAGGAAGACCCTTCCTATGGCAACTGCAAATAGTACAAGATTGGGGAACCCACTCCTTGTACTTGCAGCACTTAGGGGTCACAACCAAGGTCAATCTAAAGGATTATACCTTCAGAGATGTACCACCCCTATAGTGGAATCCTATCCACAAGGCACAAGAAGATTCAATCTCTGTGCATTGGGCAAGTTCTTCGTATCCATCTTGGATGCATGAAGATACTCATTTGTGGATGTGCAAGCTCGTAGAGGAAGAGGAAAGACCCCTAAAAGCGAGAGAAGAAGGCACTTCTCAAGGAACCAAATTGGTTAGAGACCCAGCCTACACATCGATGATCTTTCTAGATGAGGAATTCGAGCCTCATCATTGGGCAAAAATCTCAGAAACCATGGACATCGCAGTCAATGAAGAATAGTGGACACCTCATTGTGATGAGGAGGGTTATGATATCTCTTTGTTCATGTGTGAACCCTTGCTAGAAGAGTGTGACTCTAATGAGGTCATAGAAGAAGAAGAGGACAACAATGATCTAGAGTCCACTGTGATGGATAGTTGCTCTGAATCAGAGGAGCACTATCTAGAGAATGTAGGAGTATTGAGTGAAAAAGAAGAAGAACCTCTCACAAGCATTAAAATTGTAAATTCAAGAGAGTAAAGTGAAGATAATCAAAAGAAAAAGAAAAGAAAAGAAATGAAACAAGCAGAAGAGGAATCATTGTCCAAAGTACTAGAGAATCTCAAGAAATATGAAGTTGAAGACCGGAAAATTTTGGTACAAATGCCTAAGAGAGAGGACATCACAGGAGAAGCGTATGATAATAAAGAAAAAACCAAAAACATTGTAGTAACCATTGAAGAGAACGAAGAGTGATGTACGTACATAGGGGAAGACCTAAGTGCTAAAGAAGAAGTAGAGCTTGTAACTTTATTAAGGGAATACAGGGATGTGTTTGGAGTAAATCCGGAAATATACTCTCACACAATCCCCACGATGGTTGATGCCAATCCCACCAAACAAAATCCCTATACATATAACAACACTTGTGGAGCCAAAATAAAAGAAGAAATTGAAAAAATGATTGAAGCTGGATTTATGTATAAGATTGAGCACATTGAATGGGTGTCCGCCATTGTAGTGGTGCCCAAAAAGAATGGCAAGTTACGTGTGTGCATTAACTTGAAGAAGGTTAACACAACCACTATTAGAGATAGCTATCCACTTCCAATCACTGAACATTTATTAGAGCATGTTGCAGGCAAGGAAGTTTATAGATTCCTTGATGCATTTTTAGGTTACAACCAAGTAGCCATTGCCCTAGAAGATCAACACAAAATGGCCTTTGCCACAGAGTGGGGAATCTTTGCATTTTGTGTGATGCTATTTGGGCTCACCAATGCACCTGCAACATTCCAAAGGCTCATGTTTCATGTCTTTAAAGAGTTCTTGCGAAAGAGCTTAGAAGTATATGTGGATGATTTATGTGCTCATTGCCAATAAAGAAGGCACCACATCCCAAATCTCAAACATATCTTCAACAAGTGTAGAGAATATCAAGTTTGTATGAACCCAAAAAAGTGTGTGTTCATGGTATGTCAAGGTAAGATCTTCGGTCATATTGTTTCTAAGAATGGAATATCAACAGATGAGGACAAACTAAGAGCCATCGTAGAGTTGTAGAGGCCAAGGAATGTTAAAGAGGTACAAGCCTTTATGGGCCTGCATTGTGGATATTATCATAGGTTTCTCCACACGTATGTTGACAAATTTTGAGTGGGACGACCAATGCAAAAATTCCTTCAATGAGCTGAAGAGATGTTTGTGTAGGAAAATAAAAGCATAGTGGAATAGACCAATAGATAGAGTTGAGAGAAAAATGTAGACAAAGATAGTTGCAGACTGAGAGATATAGAACTGAAATTCTCAGACTGCCAAGCGTAATGCAGTTACAATGATGGTGTTGTCCACCAGTGCGCTCCTAATGTGGAGCTTAGATGCGAACTAGACAGACTCTAGATGAAGGGCTTACTAGTGTGCAATGCTATGTAAAGCTCAACCAGTGCCATGCTTATATAGCTTTTACAAGGGGAGTCAGTATAGATAAACACAATTGGGAGATACTCAATAGTCAGCAAAATATACAATCGAACAATATCTCCATGACTAGAAGTCCTACAATCTCGGCCCTACGAGCCAAGGGGATAGGCCCCCCGGACCCTGCAAAAGGGGGCAAGCCCCTCTCTGCACTCCCCCCATTAAGGTTCTATGGGGAAACTACACGATGCCACAGGGCCTTTATTTTTTCCATGAATAGCAACCCAATGGCCCAGAAATTTATGCCCTACCTAATGGCTAAGCTCACATAGATCATCTATAATCATCAACGGTCACACATAGACCTCATCCAACTTGGAAGTTAGGGTTCCACAAATGTCTGAGCTCTCACAATGGCTTCTGCTCATAATGGGGGCCTTACAACTTAGAGCACCATGGATCATTTGTGGTCACTTGAGGGTGGAGTATTGAGCATATCTAACACCCCCCCCTCAATGTCCACCCTATGGTGAACTACCTCCTTGGTCCAATCCCAAGCTTTGGAAAGTGTCAAAGAAGTTGCTCTCTCCTAAGAGCCTTGGTGAAGATGTCTGCTCCATTTACCTTAGTTGGATAATAGCTTACCTCCACAATCCCGTTCTCAATCAACTCACGCAAATAGTGATAGTGAATTTCTATGTGCTTGATATGTGCATGGAACATAGGATTCTTGGTGATGGCCATGCAACTTTGGTTGTCACACTTCCAACTGTGTAGGCTCCTGTCCTTGTATTCCTATGTGCCATAGGATCCTCCTCAACCATACTGCTTCACATGTTGCAACACATGCAACTTTGTACTCAGCTTCAGTAGAAGATAATGCTACAATCAGTTGCTTCTTACTGATCCAAGAGAAGATTCCTGATCCTAAAGAAAAGCAATACCTACAAATTGGTTTTTTGGTATTAATATCTCCTGTCCAATCTGAATCACAATATCCAACCAGAGATGATCCTTCTTCATAAAGAATACCATAATTAGTGGTTCCTTTCACATACCTAAGTATCTGCATGCTTGCCTTCCAATGAGTTTGGCAAGCCTTATTAAGGAACCTGCTTACTATTCCAACATCATAAGAGATATCTGGTCTGCTATTGCACACGTAGATGAGACTTCCAACTAATTTCTTGTATTTTCTAATATCCATTGGAGGTGAAGTATCTTCAATAGATAATTTCGTGTTGAGCTCCATAGGTGTAGAAATTTCCTTGCAATTCTCCATGTCGAATGCCTTCAATATCTATCTTGCATACTTTTGTTGAGAGATGAAAATCTTCCCTTGTTCTTGCCAAACTTCAAGGCCTAAGCAATAACGCATTAAGCCCAAGTCTGTCATTTCAAATTCTAAAATCAGAGCATCTTTTGTTTGTTGAAGAAGAGCATCATCATTTCTTATAATCACAAGGTCATCTACATAGAGTACGAGCACAATTGCCTTCCCTTCTCTCTTTACAACATACAAGTTAGCATCACATGCCCATGTTTTGAAACCTAGATCCAAGAGATACTTATCTATCCATTGGTATCATGCTCTTGGGGCTTGTTTCAGCCTGTATAATGCCTTCTTCAGCTTACATACCTCGCTCTCTAAATGGGGAGCCTCAAACCTTGGTGGTTGAGACACATATCCCTCCTCCTTGAGGTCTCAATTTAGGAACGACTTGACATCCATGTGATAGAATTGCCAACACTTATGTGCAGCCACAACTAGTACTACTCAGATAGTAGTCCTTCTTGCAATTGGGGTAAATGATTCACAAAAATCAATGCCTTCAACTTGTGAGTAGCCCTCTACAACAAGTCTTGCTTTGTACTTTTCTAGAGTACCATCAGCCTTGTACTTTAGCTTCTAGACCCACTTGGTGCCAATGACTTTATGCTTAGGAGGTCGATCCACTAGCTCCCAAGTTCCATTCTTCATGATATTGTTGTATTCTGTTTGCATGGCAGCCCTCCAATTCGAATCGTGGAGTGCCTCTTCCACATTGGTTGGTTCCTTTGCTTCTTCTTGAATGAGATCAGCCATTAGGGTTGTGTTTACAATATGGGCACTTGCCCATCTTTGTTCCTCTATTATCTGTGATCGCCTCGGTCCATCGACAACCTATTCTAGTGACTGTGGGATGGGGTTTGCAGAAGCATAGAGCTGCCTCACCCAACATGGCAATGGCTTTTCCACTTGGGTGACAGTAGGTTGGTGACTTTTAGACTCATCATCTAAAGATGATGCTTCCTTCTCTTGTGTAGAAGGGATAGCTCTTGGGATAGGCACATGCATTGATAGCTTTGTCTGTCAAACGTGCCATTATTCCTCACATTCGCTCTTGCAGAATAGCTAAGGATGCTTGGGATACACTTACCACATTGTACCAAGCTAGGAATGAGGCTCGTGTTGCTTACCTCCGAAAACAGTTGGAGAGTGAGCACATGAATGAAGGTGATTCTATGGGTAGTTTCCTAACAAAGATCAAAGACTTGAAGGAACACTTGATTTCTACTAATGAGGCTATACTAGATAGCTCACTTGTGCAGACCGTTCTGAATGGTCTTCCTGATTCATATTAGAGTTTTGCTTCTACTCTTCGGTTGATGATGAAAGGCAGTCCAAATGCCTTATCATTTGAGGAGTTAGCCTCTGTTCTGTTGCAGGAAGATCAGTCTAGGCAGAATAGGTCCATTATGCGAGTTGCAGATCAAGCTTTCTTGGCTAATCAGAAGGGCAAAGGAAAATGGAGCTTTTCAACTAGTAAGCAGAAATCTGCTAATTCTACATATTCGAAGAAGGAAGATAAAGATGAGAAGAAATCAGAAAAGCAGAAATTGTTTTGTAAGTACTGTAAACGGAATGATCATATCATAAAGAACTGTCCAAAACTGACTGCTAAAGAGGCAAAGAAGAAAGAGGCTGGAATGGTTGTTGCAGAGGCCTCTACACCAAAAACAGAGTCTGCTAATCTTGTGCAGGAAGAAGAATGGGCGTTTACTACTGTCTGCAGTTTTGACCCATCTTCTCATGAGCAGTGCATGTCTGCAGTAGACTCAGATGTTTGGTATTTTGACAGTGGGGCGACCAAACATATTACCTCGCAGCACAGTTTCTTCTCTTCACTCGAGCCTGCCCCTACAGGGAATACTGTTACATGCACCAACAACTCCTCTTATCCTGTTATGGGAGTTGGTAAGATCATTTTGACTACTGCTGATGGTAGTTCTTTCACTTTGTCATATGCTTTATTTGTGCCAGGGATCAAGAAGAACCTGTTATCAGTTTCTGCGTTAGCCAAGATTGGTTTGGTTGTGAAATTTGTTGATGACAGGTGTACAATTTATGATATGTCAAATGGCAATATGATTATTGCTTCTGGCATTTTATGTCGTGGGATGTATAAGCTCATAGACTATGAAAGATCTGTAAATGATTTGGCATGTGCAGTAAATGATTCTCAGGCCATGTCAGATGCAAAGCTTTGGCATGCACGCTTTGGCCATCTGAATTTTGCTAGTTTGCTATGCCTGCAAAAATCTAAAATGGTGTCCTCTTTGCCCAAACTTGAGGCACCTGGGAAACATGTTTGTGAAGGCTGTATTTTGGGCAAAATGCAGCGTTAGTCCTTTCCAAAAGATGGTTCAGTTCGGGCTACGCAGAAACTACAGCCTGTACATACTGATGTGTGTGGTCCTATGCATACACCTTCTTTTGGGAATTATCTTTACTTCATGACTTTTATCGATGATTTTTCCAGGCATGCATGGGTATATCCATTGAAGGCAAAGTCCGAAGTGTTCATGTGCTTCAAACAGATTTTGGTTTTGGCTGAAAATCTATCAGCATGTAAAATGGGCACCCTCCGTTCTGATCGAGGGGGGGGGATATATGTCTTCTGATTTTAATGCATTTCTGGCTGAACGTTGGATAAAACACCAGTGTACAGTGCCGTATACACCTCAACAGAATGGAGTTGCTAAACGAAAGAACAGGTCACTCATGGAGATGGCGAGGTGTATGGTCAAGAGTCAGGCTTTACCACATAGTTTCTGGCTTGAGGTTGTCATGTGTGCAGCATATTTACTGAACAGGTGTCCCACTAAAGCACTGCAGTCTATCACTCCACATGAGGCTTGGCATGAGCGCAAGCCATAAGTTGCTCATCTGCGTGTTTTTGGTTGTTTGGCATATGCATTAGTGCCTGAACAACATCGTAGAAAGTTGGATGATAAAGCAGTAAAATGTATTTTTGTTGGATACAGTTCTGAAAGTAAAGGCTATCGTCTGTATCATCCATAGACTAAATGCATTCTAGTTAGCTGTGATGTTGTTTTTGTGGAAGATGCTATTTAGCCATTGCTTTCATGTACTAAGGAAACATCTGTTAGCTCCAAAGACATGTATGATACTTTGCTGCCTCTTTTTACAGGTGGACAATCTAGTGCTGGTCCCAATGAGGCAACTTCTCAACCTTTGCAGGTTTCATGTGATGATGCGGATCATCCATTTCTGATGCAGATTTACATGATGCACTAGTTGATGTAAGAGCTGATATTCAGCAGACAAAAACTATGCCAAAATGGCTAGTGCAGACTTTGCGTGACAGCAAATTAGATGCACCTTTGTCATATCATACTTGTTCAGGCTCTCATAGTGCCTCTTTTGCATCAGATTGCTATGCTATGGCTTCATCTAGTCTCTCTGATGAGAATGAGCCTGTTTCGTTTGAGGAAGCACAAAATTCAAAAATTTGGATGGCTGCTATGTAATCTGAATATGATGCAATAATGAAGAATGGTACTTGGTCTTTATGTGACTTGCCTCCTGGCAAGAAGGCCATTGGCACTAAGTGGGTATACAAGCTGAAGCGTAAACCTGATGGTACGGTTGACAGGTATAAGGCTAGGCTTGTTGCAAAGGGTTATGCGTAGGAAAGAGGCATTGATTTTGATGAGACCTTTGCACCTACATGTCGTATGACTAGTGTTTGGAGCATTTGTGCACTTGCAGCCCATCATGGTTGGAATGTACATCAGTTGGACATTAAAACTCCATTTCTGAATGGTGACTTGCATGAAGAAGTGTATGTTTTTCAGGCCCGTGGTTTTGTGCAGAAAGGGCATGAAAACTAGTGTGCAGGTTAAAGAAGGCATTATATGGTTTAAAGCAAGCACCACGTGCTTGGTATGAGAAGATACATGCCTATCTGATTGCACATGGTTTTGAGAACAGTCCAACTGAAAGCACCTTATATGTTAAGCATGCTAATGATGTGCTTCTGATAATTGTTGTCTATGTTGACGACATGTTGCTCACTGGTCCTATTGAGAAGCATATTGCTGATGTTAAGGCTGATTTGCATGCCTCATTTGAGATGTCTGATTTGGGGCATTTGCATCACTATTTGGGCATTCAATTTATGCAAGTTGATGGTGGAATGGCTTTGTGTCAAACGAAATATATTGACACGTTATTGCAGCGTTTTGGCCTTGAAGACTGTAAGCCTATTGCCACTCCTATGGAGACAGGTTTGCGTTTGAGTCTTCATGATGTTGGAGATGCATTTGATGTTGTTCTCTATCAGTAGGCTGTTGGATGCTTGATTTACTTATGCATTACTCGACTAGATATTCAGTTTGTTGTCTCACAGATGATCAGGTTTATGCACTGCCCAGGAGTCAAGCATTGGCAGGCAATTAAGCACATCTTTCGCTATTTGAGTGGTACTCGCCTACTTGGGTTGTTTTATCCCAAGGGGGGATCACTATCGCCAGATTTGCATGCTTTTTCTAACTCTGATTGGGCTGGTTGCTATAACACTCGTGTGTCCACTAGTGGCTTTTACTTCATGCTTGGTAGCTCATGTATATCTTGGTTGAGCAAGAAGCAGCCTATTGTGGCCACTTCCAGTTGTGAGGCTGAGTATAGGGAAGCTTTCACAGTGACTGTTGTGTGTGTGTGGCTCAGACACCTTATGGCTGATTTGGGTGTTGGTCAGACTTCTGCCACCACCATCTTCACTAACAGTCAGAGCGCATTGGCAGTTGCGAGGAACCCTATGTTCCATGCTCGCACTAAGCACATTGAGGTGCATTATCACTATGTGAGGGAGAGGTTCTCTGCTGGGAAGATCAGCTTGGCATATGTGCCGATGCAGGAGAACATTGCAGACCTTTTCATGAAGGCTCTGCCTAGGGAGAAGTTTGAAGCTTTCCGCAAAGCTTTGGTCTTACTTCCTTTTGTGGAGTGATTTCCACATAGCTTGGCACTTCCTTATACATGAGTGCGAGCTCCTTGTTCACTGCATCACTCCCAGGGGGGATTTGTTGATATATTTAGGTAGTGATGTGTGTGAACACACTAGGACTACCGAGGCACTTTCTTCCCTCTTTAGGAGGTTTTTTTTCCCCGGCTTGTATATATGCCTATTGCCCTAATGGGCTACTTATCTTTGTACATTCTCTAGTAATACATTTAGTATTGTGTGTTGTGCTCCAAGCTTCTTCTTCTTCCTTGTGTTGTTCGCGTGCTTCCACAGACGTCTAAACTCCAACACACACAAGATCTTCGTCTTCAACCATTGTGCCAATAGAAGCTAAAGCATCGCTTAGCTCCTTAATCTTCAAAGTATATTTAGCTATGGAATGACTCGAACTTTTCTTGATTGTGTTCAACTCATTCTTGAGTTGAAGTTTCCTAGCTTTGGTAATTGTTGAATACATCCTTTCAAGAGCTTCCCAAGCATCCTTAGCTTTCTCTAGATGTTGAATATGCCCTACCATGGCATTAGTAATGACTTGCGAAATGAGGAACATGACCCTCCTATTCCTCTCTTCCCATTCTTTTGCGTGCCTCCTTTGGATATCGATGGCCATAGCTTGATTGATTTGAGGTTGAGCATGATCGCCGCTCACAATAACCCATAAGCCTTTGCCCATTAGGTAGTTGGTCATTCTAAACTTCCACACGGGATAGTTATCCATATCCAACTTCTCTACTTGTTGACCCAAGTCAGCCATTGAAGAGTATCAAAGGCTTTGAGAGTTACCTTGAATAGTTATATTGTCCTTTGCTCTTGCATTTATGAAGCTCCTCCTTGTCTTATAGCTCCTCTTTTGCTTTGCTTTATCTCCAGCTCTGTTGATGAATCTTTAGCACCAAGTTTGCTCTGATACCAACTGTGGAGAATGAGTTCTCCTATGCGCAAGGAAAATGTGTAGTGAAACCTTGTATGTCCAGCACTTGGACAGACAACTGCACCTTAGATAGCTTGCTGCTCTCAATACAAAACTCAAATGGACTTGAGCCTTTAGTCAATCAAAGTAGACAAAGAGAGATTTCTAAAAAGCTATAAATAACTTAATTTGGACAAGTTTTGATTAAGAAACACAGTTGACAAAGATGAACTACCTGTCCATACAGGTATGCTGAAGAACTGAGCTTCACTCTCAGACTCATAACTCTCTTAATATATATCCTTTGAGAAAGATATTTGGTATAGAGAAAGTAGACACAAATAGATTTCCAACAAACTAAAAAACAAGTAATTTGGATGAGTTTTGGTCAGGAAACTCAATTGACCAAAATAGACCACCTGCACACATAAGTACACTATAAAACTGGACTTTACTCTCTGACAAATATCTCACAGAATATAAAACTTCTGAGTGAGATATTTGGGACAGTGAAAGTAGATGCCATGAGCTCTCCAACAAACAAAAATCAAGCAATTTGGATATGTTTTTGTCAGGAAACATAACCGACCAATATAGACTACTTGTCTACACAGGTATACTAAAAAACTAGACTTCACTCTTTCACTGATATCTCACAAATGATATAAGATTTCAAAGAGATATTCGGTATAGAGAATGCACACAAGATAGGCTTTCCAATGAATGTTTAAACACAAGAAATGGTTACATATACACTGAGATATGAGCTCCACAACAGAGCTATGTACAAACTGATGTGTGGCTTGAAGGAGTCTAAGGGAGGACAAAATGACAAAATGACTAGATCTGACTACTAGGAGCTCTTGCCTCTTTCTCTCCTTGATTTTAATGTGCTCCCACTTCACTTTTATAACCAATGAGCATGTGAAGAAGTTTGTGCCTTCTTCTTAACTCACCACTTTCTCCACTACATGCTACTAACTACAAGGCAAGATATTGTATCTCTTACTCATCATGAATTTTGACTAGACTTTTTATTATTTTTTTCTTTTTTTTCTCTACTTTTTCTTTATCTTTATATTTGGTAAATTTATCCAAGCATGGCTCATATGAAAATGAGCTTGTACATTTATCTTCAACAACCTTGGTGACAAAATCTACTACACAACCTCACTCCTCATGCACAAGGACAAAATGCGAACCAAATTTCAAGACTAAACAAATATGGGTATGAAAGGCAAGCAACCATCAGCTTTTTTGCCCCAACAATTCCCATCCAAGCAAGCTAACCATGCCAAAAGAAGAACCAAGTAGCTAGGACAAGCTCAATCACAAGGTATTTGACAAATTTGGGTGCCTATGGAATAAGCTATAGCTCAACAAGGGAAGTTACACATGTGAGTACCCAAGGAACTCTTACATGCACGAAACCTTATGCTCTCCCTCATGAGAAAAGTCTCAAAAAAGAAGCCAAGGAGAGGCAAGAGCCATAAACAAGCAGAGAGATAAAAAGAAGATCAATTCACCCCTTCGGCAATGGTAAGAAGAAAATCATCAAGGGTATGGGTTCGAAAGCCAAAAGCACCAGTAGCCCCCATAGAACCACAAAGAGTCAAACACAAGGGATAGAAAATTTAAGAAACCATCCAAAGATGAAGAGGCCAAAATTGACCTATATGCGGCTGAACATTGTTCTAAAATGGATCCCTGCAAGGAGGAATGACGAGTTGTCATTCAAACATCAATTGATTGCATCATTTTGAGATCCAATGGATACCTCCAAACAAAGATTGCATCAATATCTGCATGCAACATGGAAGCCTCAACGTGCAAAAATCATGTGCCCTTGGCATAACCCCTTTTTTGCACCACTCAGGTCATGCATTTCTATAGTATGCATTAATATAGGGCCATATTACAAGGCTGTGCATAGACACAATTGAGAATCCTAGGCACATGGACACATTTGACACATGTAAACTATTTTACATATACTAACCTCTTTCTTCTTGTTTTGCAACACTATTCCAAAGAGAGAGAGAGAGAGAGAGAGAGAGAAGCGAAGGGACAAGACCATGCACTCGAAGAATCTCATCAATGAACCATCAACAAGGACATCCATAAACAATCAAGGACCAGCCAGTGGTCAATCATCATAATGGGAGTGCAAAATGAAGGGACAAATATCGATCGACCTTTCACCATGGTAAGAATCCCCTACATTGGAAACACTATAACAATGATAGATTAGGAAAACTCTTCGTCAGCATACCCTTGAGCACTTAGCTCAAGATGTAAATTTTCCTACCATATTTCTTACAATGCATTCCCCAAGTAAGCATGCATAGGGTCACATTACAAGGTCGTGCACAAGGCACATATTTTCTTCAACCCATGCACTAACAAACTTACCCATGATTCATTATGGGTTATGAGTACTTCACATGATAAATGTGAAACACATGTTTGAAAGATCTAGAGGACATCACGGTTATGTTGATATATTTAGGTAGTGATGTGTGTGAACACATTAGGACTGTCGGGGCACTTTTTCCCTCTTTAGGAGGTTTTTTTCCCTCGGCTTGTATATATACCTACTACCCTAATGGGCTACTTATCTTTGTACATTCTCTTGGTAATACATTTTTAGCATTATGTGTTATGATCCAACCTTCTTCTTCTTCCTAGTGTTGTTTGTGTGCTTCCGCAGACCTCAAACTCCAACAATTGGTATTAGAGTAGGTCGCCATTCCATCTAGGGCATCTTCAACACCCCTCTGCTCAGAGTCTCAGAATCGCACGAAAATTGATAAGTATACTAAGGGTGATTAGGAGCTTGTTTCGGCCTCGGAACACACTATCCTAGTGCTTGTGCAAGCAATTTTGTCTTTTTATGCCAAAGATATATATAGGTTTCGGTTTGCTAGTATAAGCATCTCGAAGTCTGTTATAGGTTTAGCAGAATTTGACAAGGTACTTTTGTTCAACTTTTTGAGATACAACCATTTTTTTAATCAAGGTATTTTAGTTAGTGACCATGGTTAAAAGCAATGATGTATTTAGTATGTTGGTTTTTGAGGATAAGTTGGATGGTACCAATCACCCATTATGGGCTTATATGATGCATCATCTATTGATTGCAAAAGGGTTGTGGAATATTGTGCGGGGTGTTGAAAACGTCCTATTACACTTGCAAACAGTGTTGCTGAAGGTGATGCAAATGGCGTTGACGATGGCGATATTCTTGATGTTCCTATTCGTGTTGTAGTTCCTATTGCACCTACGTTAGAGCAAATTCATTGGGATGGCAGAGATGCTCAGACACATGCATTGATGGCCTTGTCTATCAAATGTGCCATTATTCCTCACATTCGCTCTCGCATAACTGCTAAGGATGTTTGGGATACATTACCACTTTATACCAAACAAGGAATGAGGCTCATGTTTCTTACCTCTGAAAACTTTTGGAGAGTGAGCACATGAATGAAGGAGATTCCATGGACAATTTTCTGACAAAGATCAAAGATTTGAAGGAATAGTTGATTTCTGCTGATGAAGTCTTGTGTGTAGACTGTCCTGAATGGTCTTCCTGATTCATATCAGAAATTTGCTTATACTCTTTGTTTGATGATGAAAGAAAATCAAAATGGCTTAACATTTGAGGAGTTACTCTTTGTTCTGTTGCATGAAGATCAGTCTAGGCAAAATAGGACCATTATACATGTTGTAGATCAAGTTTTCCTAGCTAGTCAGAAGGGCAAAGGTAAATGGAGCTCTTCTACTAGTAAGCAAAAATCTACTAATTTTGTGCAATCAAAGAAGGATGACAGATATGAGAAGAAAACAAAAAAGTAGGAACTATTTTGCAAATACTATAAAGGAAATAATCATGTCATAAAGAGTTGTCCAAAACTGGCTGTTAAAAAGGCAAGCAAGAAAGGGGCAAGCAAGAAAGAGGCTTGAATGGTTGTTACAGAGGCCTCTACATCCAAAACAGAGTATGCTAATCTTGTGCAAAATAAAGAATGGGCATTTACCATTGTTTGCAGTTATGATCCATCTTCTCATGAATGGTGTATGCCTACAATAAACTCAGATGTTTGGTACTTTGATAGTGGGGCAACCAAACATATTACCTCGCAGCAGAGTTCCTTCAATTTACTCGAGTCTGCCCCCATAGGGAATACTATCACATGTGCCAACAACTCCTCTTATTCTATCATGGTAGTTGGTAAGATCATTCTGAGTGCTACTGATGGTAGCTCTTTTATTTTGTCGGATGCTTCATTTGTGCTAGAGATCAAGAAGAATCTGTTATTAGTTTCAACTTTAGCCAAGATCTAGTTGGTTGTGAAATTTGTTGATGACAGATGTACAATCCATGATCTATCAACGAAAATGGCATTATTGCTTTTGGCATTTATTTCATGGGCTATGGACCATGAAAAATCTGTGAATGATTCACCATGTGTAGTGCATGATTCTTAGGCTTTGTGAAATGCAAAGCTTTGGCATGCATGCTTTGGTCATCTAAATTTTTCTAGTTTGCTACACTTATAAAAATTTGAAATGGTGTCCTCTCTGCCCAAACTTGAGGCACTTGGTAAAGGTGAAGGCTGTATTTTGGGCAAAATGCAACGTTCCTCATTCCCAAAAGATGGTTCAATTTGAGCTACTCATAAATTGTAGCTTGTTCATAGTGATGTCTGTGGTCCTATGTGAACACCCTCTCTTGGAGAATATCTTTACATGGTGACTTTCATTGATTATTTTTCCAGGCATGCATGGAAAGTCTGAAGTGTTTATGTTCTTCAAATAGTTTGTGGTTTTGGTTGAAAATCTATCAGCATGCAAAATGGGCACCCTCCATTCTGATCGAGGGGGGGAATATATGTCTTCTGATTTTAATGCATTTCAAGCTGAACGTGGGATAAAACATCAATGTACAATGCCATATACACATCAATAGAATGTATTTGCTAAACAAAAGAACAGGTCACTCATGGAGATGGCAAGGTGTATGGTCAAGAGTCAGGTTTTACCACATAGTTTCTAGCTTGAGGCTGTTATGTGTGCAACATATGTACTTAATAGGTGTCCCACTAAAGCATTGCAGTCTATACCCCATATGAGGCTTGGCATGGTCACAAGCCATCTATTGCACACCTGCATGTTTTTGGTTGTCTTGCATATGCATTAGTGCCTGAACAACAATGTAGGAAATTGGATGATAAAGCAGTGAAGTATGTTTTTGTTGGGTACAATTCTGAAAGCAAAGGCTATCATATGTATCATCCACAGATGAAACACATTTTGGTTAGTTGTGATGTTGTTTTTGTGGAAGATTCTATTCATCCATTAATTTCATGTACCAAGGAGACATCACTTGGCTTTAAAGACATGTATGACACTTTGTTGCCTCTTTTTATAGTTGGACACTCTAGTGATGGCCCTAATGAGGCAACTTCTCAGTGTTTATAGGTTTCATTTATGATGTAGATCATTCCATTTTTTATGCAAATTTACATGATGCACTTGTTGATGAGAGAACTGATATGCATTAATGTCTGAACAAGAATGCAAGAAATTGGATGATAAAGCACTGAAATATATTTTTGTTGGATACAGTTCTGAAAGAAAAGGCTATTATATGTATCATCCACAGATGAAACACATTTTGGTTAGCTGTGATGTTGTTTTTGTGAAAGATGCTATTCATCCATTACTTATCATGTACTAAGGAGACATCAATTAGCTTTAAAGACATGTATGATACATTGTTGCCTCTTGTTATAGTTGGACACTCTAGTGCAGGTCCTAATGAGGCAACTTCTCAGTGTTTAAGGTTTCATGTTATGATGCAGATCATTCCATTTTTTATGCAGATTTATGCGCTTGTTGATGAGAGAACTGATATCGAGGAGGCAAAAAATATGCCTAAATAGCTGGTGCAGACTTTGCAAGATAACAAATTAGATGCACCTTTGTCACATCCTACTCATTCAGGCTTCCATAGTGCTTCTTTTGCATTAGATTCCTATGCTATGGTTGCCTCGAGTCTTTGTGATAAGAATGAACTAGTTTTGTTTGATGAAGCACAAAAATAAAAAAATTGGATGGCTGTTATGCAATTAGAATATGATGCCATCATGAAAAATGGTACTTGGTCTTTATGTGACTTGCCTCCTGACAAGAAGGCCATTGGCACTAAGTTTATATACAAATTGAAATGTAAGCCTGATGGAACAGTTGATAGATATAAGGCTAGGATTTTTGCAAAGGGTTATGCTCAGGAAAGAGGCATTGATTTTGATGAGACCTTTGCTCCTACATGTCGAATGACTAGTGATCATAGCATTTGTGCACTTGCAGCTCATCATAGTTGGAATGTACATCAATTGGACATTAAAACTACATTTTTGAATGGTGAATTGCATGAAGAGGTGTATGTTTTTTAACCCCATGGCTTTGTGCAAAAAGGGCATGAGAACTAAGTGTGCAGGTTGAAAAAGGCATTATATGGTTTGAAGCAAGCAACATGTGCTTGGTATGAAAAAAATACATGCCTACCTGATTGCACATGGTTTTGAGAACAGTGCAACTAAGAGCACCTTATATGTTAAGCATATAAATGATGTGCTTCTGATCATTGTTGTGTATGTTGATGGCATGCTGCGCACTGGTCCTCATGAGAAGCATATTGCTGACTTTAAGGACAATTTGCATGCCTCATTTGAGATGTCAAATTTGGAGCATTTGCATCATTATTTGGGCATTTAGTTTGTGTAAGTTGATGGTGGAGTAGCTTTGTTTCAAAAAAATATTGACACATTACTACAGTGTTTTGGCCTTGAAGAGCAGCTTCTTCTTCCTTGTGTTGTTCGCATGCTTTCGTAGACCTCAAACTCCAACATGTTACACCATCAATAGCTATGAGGCAATTCAAAGCCGACAGTTGCTCAAACTCAATACTGACAACCTCTTTCAAGCAACTATCAATTTTTGAAAGCTCAAAATTACACCATCACGCTAGAATCCATAGAAGAAGTACACACAAAGGGAATACAACTTGCAAAGGCTAGCAGTGACAAAACAAAGATTAGGACAACCCATCCGGCTACATTTGGAAGACAAACCACTCTTGTTGATACATGATGTACACTAGCTCTCAAGGCACTATATGGAACACCCACTCCAACAAAGGGTCTATCAAGGACGAAAGACTCGAGAGGGGGGGAGTGTTGACACTCAAGGTCAGGCACAAGGCATTGGAATGCATCAAAGTGGACACACAAGAAGAGGGAGCATGTAGGGAGCTCCAAGAAGTATATGTCAAATTTTCAAAAGAAATCCCTATAAAAACAATGATTTTGATCACTAAAAACCATTGTAAATATCATTTCATATTTTTGCAACTCCATTTTGTTCAATTCAAGGAGTCCTCAAGCTTGATGATGTAAGAAGTATCTACATACCAATTTTCATGATTTTTAGACTCTGTTTGAGCCCTCAAATAAGCCCTAGAACCTGATTTTTAACTAGGCTAGACACTAGGTCTCGACGGGGCCAAAGCTAGTGAAAAACTATAAAAAGAGCTAGCGAGCTCATTTTTGAGGTTGGCTTGGTATAGATTGAAGCTTTTTTAATAAAGTTCTTTTGTAATTGAAACCATTCCATTGTTCCTCTCTTTGTTCCGCTTTTTTAATAAAGTTCTTTTGTAATTGAAACCATTCCATTGTTCCTCTCTTTGTTCTTGCCTTGTGTGCACATGTGTGTGTATGTGTGTGCATGCTTGCATGCTCTCAGTCACTCACTTGTGCACTTCACTTGCTCATAGTCATCATAACACCCTCACATCTTCACGGATTTATAATTATGAGGTGGATCTCCTCACATTGGTACTCACCATTGTGCTACAGGGACATATGGGAAGTGGCATTAATAATCCAAATGCTTTACCATGATATCATTTGACACGTTGACACACGATGTAATAGGCAACATACTGCACTATATCCTTTTCAATATTTGGCCAAAAGAAGAAGTCGTTACACATAGAGATAGTACTTTGTATGCCCCTATGACCTAGATACAGTGGTTCATGCATCTGTTTCATAACAAATTCTTTAACAACTTGTGTGATACATAACTTATGCTGGAAATACAAGAATCCCTTACAAAAAGTGTAGTGATCCTATTATTGAAAGTAGTCCATGTTTGTGAAAAATACAAATCATATGCATAAGCAAGAATCATGTCAAACAATATGTGTTTATGGAGATGGGAAGCAACTAAGGGCATCAACTACAACATTAGCTTTTTTATGAAAATTATGTATGATTGAAGCCCATTTAATGTGTCTTTCGAAAATCAATGGTTGATTTAATAAATGTTTAATAGCCTACTGTTGTATTTTGATTAGAACTTCAGAACCCATAAGGTAATGTTTCCAAATTTTTAAAGCATACGCAATAGCTAAGAGCTCCTCATCATATGTATTATAATTATCAGAAGGTTTAAGTTTTGCAATAGAACAAGGATTACGACCACCACATACTAGAGAGATGACTCTCCTCCCAACCTTATGCCTGTATATATAGCTGCTTGAACTAATGAGGACCACAAATGTAACTAGAGTCCACAAGTGCATGTGCAATCTCCTCCACTCCTTTCATATCCACCACTAGAGTCTATTAGTGGCTGGAGTGATCTCGACCACTACTTTAGTACCTTCCACTAGAGTCCACTAGTGGTTGTTGTACTCACCTCTTGAGTTAAGCCCACTGGACTCAAGTTAACTCACGTTAACTTGAGATAGAAGGCTCTAGAGCTCTTTGGGCAAAACTCTCTTCCCATGCTCCCCATGGGAGTTGAACCCAAGACCTCTTCCTTCACAACCATGAGACTTAACCACTAGGCTAAGTGGATTACTTGAATATGAGAGCACATGACTTATGCTTGAGTCTACTCTTGAGATCTTTGGTCCTACAGACGAGTGACCAAACGGTATCCGATTTCAGATCTGTCTGAAGCCATCGGATCCCTAGATCATAGACTTACTTTATTACATTCTTCCCCCCTTGGGAAAGATTTTCGTCCTCGAAAATAAAGCTATATATATAACTGTAGGCAACCCCCGAGCCTCATGTTCTAAAACTGGAAGAACATGTCTCATCTCTGTGGTGGCATCCTTGCCCAAATGATTCAAAACACTATCTGGTTTTGTACTTTGATGAACAGGACAAAGTACAAACTAGTGAAGAATAATGAGGGTGGATCTAATGACATCCCTGGCTAATTCACAGTTTCTGGATGTGCGATCTAGGCACAAACATGTGAACTAGGTGGATTCAAATTACTAGTCCATTTCTAGGCATAACTGGTGCATGGGCTTAGTAATGAAGGTGGGATTCTTATCCCTCGCAAGACTTTAAGAATTCTTGATTCACTTGAATTTGTTTTGGAGAACTTGAAGTTTGATTGTCCCATACATCTAACTTTAGATGCTTATTCAATGGTTTACTTTGATCCAACAGTTACTTGATTTTTTACCCGACTAGAGGACTACTTTGTCCCAATGAGTTTGAAAAAATCCTATGTAAACTGTAGGAGAAAGTTTACCATTTCGGTGGAATCAACCATACTAACTTCACCAATTCAAATTCAGAATGAAAATTGTCCAACTTAGGACACTTTTCTCAAAGACTTTTAACTGAAAGTTCTTGGGAATTGTCAATCTGATGAGCGATTCCTAACTTCCCTATTCTAGAGTATACTGGACTCCACGAAATCATTTATGCTATAACTTGAAGCAAACTCAAATGAATAAGTCCACTTAGACTTATCATCTTTTGAAGATTGAAAAGGTTCTTGTACATAACATCTATCTAGGATGTTCAAGTTAGTTATTTTATTCTAACCGGCTAACCCTGGTCTTTTGCAAAAGGAATCAGATACCATATCTGAGCCAATTCCAAAAGATTTGGAAAGCGGAAAGAAATAACTAAGACTCTGTACAACCAATTCAAACTTCGAATATACAAAAATTTGCTATGAGTCAAAGACTAGATGACTCAGGACTTTTTACTTTTCAAAGATCTATTTCAACAAGATATTGAAGCATTGTCTTTATCTTTCAGAGAAATAAGCTGGATTCTCAGAAAGATACAAAGAAAATCAAAAACATCATCCAACCACAAGATACTAGTGTGGTAACCAACATCAGTGTGTCGACCCACTGAGGTTCTATTGATGAGTTTTATATTCAAATAATGCTTCACTTGAGACTAAGTTCAGGTCATATTCAATCGTTTTGACTCCTAATCATGAATGCAATTCTTGTGCATTTCTTTGAGTCTAAAAGAGTGAATTTATCAAGTTACACTAGGAACTTGATACTTGACTTAGTCAATTGAATCTTTAGTTGAAAAGAGCAACTCAAAGTCAAAGGCCAACTTCTTTCAGAAATTTATCAAATATTTCTGATCAATAACACTTAAGCTTGAAGTGTGCTATGAAGATCTTGGAAGTTACTTACTTCATATCTTCAGTTTCCTTAATCTTGAAGTTACCTTGAAGTATCGTAAGATACTACTTTCATCCTTTACGAATTAAACTTTTCCTTGAAGTCTTAATTCCCTTGAGGATGAAACCTAACTTCAAAATCCAAACTAGGACTAAAAGATAATCATCATCCTACGGTCCGATGTCCCATTCCACCTTTCCTACATCAATCTGAGTATAAAATCTGGTGTCCCATACCACCCTATTTTATATTCACATTAATGTGTGGGTGATTCTTATCCAAAAGTCTAAACATCTCTTGATAGAGTACCTTATTTCTTCAATTCGTTTACAAAAATTTAGAAATTTCAGGTATTACCTCTAACTAGATTTTCTAGGTTTTGATTCCTTCACATGATCGTCTCACAAGCATGTGCTTTACCTTGGGAACTTGAAAACCTCTTAACAGAATATCAATTCTTCTTTACTAGGGTTTTCAAATGAAAACCAATCAGAATTCCAAGTACTTGAATTTTCTTGAATTCAAGTTCAATTGGTTTATCCTTGACCAATTTTGTAGCGACAAGAGCTTTTGACTTCTTGTCTTTAGATTCCTTTCTTTACTAATGCTTTAGGTACCTACCCCGGGGACTTTATTTAGGAATCTCTTTACTGCTTAAGTCTTAAGCATCCGCTCATGCTTTCTGGATTTGTACCAAAATCTCTTTAAGGATAGGTAAACACTTATGTTTTACCTTCCACAGACTTAATTACCATTTTCCCGGTTGCAGACTACATTCTTGGAATTTCTTTACTCTGTTCAGACTTGGAACAACTTACTCTTTTTCACAGTTTTCCATCGAATAAATGGAACTTGAGTGAATAATTCCCAAAAGGAATTTTATTGCCAATACTTGGGCAATCTACAAAGTAGTTCTAATCGCACATTACTTGGACAATCATGGCCAAGAGTGATCAAGTCTAGTTGATCTTGCGATAAAAAGACTTAGTCTTTATCTTTAAGATCTCTTAAACTATCTTTAAGCTGCTTTGCTTACCTGCAGGATTTTTAGAGATCTTTCTCAAGTCCAAGCATACACTTATGCCTCTCAGATTCCAAAGCTAAGAATCTTTGATATACCTTTAGGTTATATCACAAATAGGACTTGAAATACCACTTCTAGTGGTTTGGGATGTCTAGGGAACTAGTTATTGATTAAAGAGTATGAAGAATTGCATTCTCAATACTTGAAAGAATGCCATTTCTTCAAAGACTTGAGATTCCTTCTAGGGAATCAAATAACTTGAGCAAATGATTCATTTTGGAATCTTTTGCAAAAAGAACATTTAAAAGAAATTCTTTCAGATGATATCCAAAAAAAATTTACTGATTCAATTGTATTTATTTCCTGAGTATCAAACTAGAGACGAAATATCACATTTGCCAGTATGAAAGTTTAAGTTGAACTTTCATTTATGTGATATCGACTTCTATTCTTGAGTTTGATACAAAACTCATTATTATTGGTCAATCTTCAGATGTTACTAGAGTCCTTTAAACATATTTCACCAATCAAAATTATGTTTAAAGTCCAAGCATCTATTGATGATTGATCCAATAGTAATGCAACTATGAACACTTTGAACTTTATAACTTGTTTAGGAGAAGTTCATGGATTCAAAATCCATTTCTTGGAACTTTCTATTCCTAAATGAAAAGTTCACACTTGCTTCAAGTTTTTTAGGAACTTATATTATTTCCTAAAAATTGCTTAGCTAGTTGCATCATTTACCAGAGATGCAACTATAGAACCTAACATCCTTTTATTGATATCAAGGATCAATTGATGTTGAGGTTTAACCTTTGATTTCCATCACCCCTTGGGATGAAATCAAATAAAAATTTATAAAAGCTTGGTACCTTTATATCTTGGCAAAACATTTATATCCTAAAGAGGTTTTGCCTTCATCATTCCTTGGACCTATTATATAATATGAATTTATGTGTATTTTGGGAAGAGTTCATGAATCAATTAAGATCCTCTACTTGGAACATCTTCCTTCCCAACGCTAAATTCATCTTGAACATAGTAGGAGAATGATCTCACATGAAATAGAAGGCTTGACTATTTCATATCTCTATTCCAAAAAGTTACTTACCGAGGTTTCATCATGAGATACAAATCTTGAAACCACAAAGAAACTTCTTTAAACTTTCGGAATCTTCTAAATAGAAGAGTACTCATGGAACTTTGGAAATATAGTTGATGCTCTCATCCAACCTTGGGATGCTTGAGAAGTTATATAAAATATATAACTAATCAACTAAAGCTCTATCCGCATGACTTTCTAAGTACATCCAGGACTTAGAGTCATCATACATCACAAAAGAGTTGCAAGTAATTAAATTTTCTTGGTCATCAAGGAAATTTATTACTTAACTTTCTCTTAGTGCTTACTCATACCTAGCAAGACATCTAACATACTTAATTCTCATTAAGTATTTATGTTTGATAGTAGAGTATCGACTTGGGAAGAAATTGACTAATTACTTGAGTTGCAAACTAGAATTAGTATGTCTTTGCAACTAACTAGTCCTTGGTCTTCCCTAATGTCAAACTGCGAGCTTTACAAAGTAAGCTAAATACTAAGAGAGTACATTTTCATATCTACTTGCAAACATCATTCCATTCTTCCATGCAAATGCATGTATCTACATGCAAAAGCATATGTTCACATGCGTATGCATGCATGTTCTTTTGAATGCTCAAAAAATAATACAACAATCATGCATGAGCTTGATGCACGATTTTTTTCTTGTACTAAGAATGTATATCATGCAATCCTGATGCATGTATATCCTTTCCTTTGTCCTAATGCACTATGATATAAAAACATACCCTTGAAGTACAATAGAAAACTTACTCAATGGAAAGGAAATATGTATTTAAACTACCAAAATACATTCTTTGATGCACAAGGATCTTTTTGAAATCAAGTCTTTCCTTAATGCAAACTAATGCTTGAAATAAGAAATGGATTGTTTTCATTATCCTAATCTAGACTTAATCGATTGAAATCTTGGCTATTTCAACGTGCATCTAGGATTAAGTGTAGAATAATGAAAACAAGATAAATCAAGCATTAAGATCAAGCAGAAATTGGAAAATACTTAGCTTTGATCAAAGCTTCGTCCATCCCTTGATCCTTTGGAAGAGTGATTCATCCTCTTGATCCTTGCGAGGAGCTATTCACCATTCTTGAAGCTTCCTCATCAAGAAATAGTCTTGGATGACTTGGTCCGTCGAGATCGACTAACTTAGGCCTCCGGATCTTCACTCCACAGCTCCAATTCCTTCAAGCTTTGCTCAATCTTTGATTCTCCTTGATTGTTTCTTTCGCTAAGGAAAAGTGCTCCCAAAACTTAATAGATCTCGGATCAAACACCGAATAAAGTGATCTGCAGGAATTGTGCCTCGGGTTGCAACAGTCGTGGGCCAATCTTCAGTGGCTACTTGACACTAAAATTTTTCTGCAGCAGAAAGAATATTCGAAGGTTATAAGCGCCTTGGCTACGTCAACATATTGGCAGATCCCTGATCCGTACAACAGAAATGCAAATTTTGGTGCTTTTAGCACTGTGCTCATTCTTCTTCAGCGCGAATTGTACTGAACATGATTACTCCCATTGAAATTTGAGTATCGCAAGCGCCCGTGGGGTTCTGGTTAGGCTAGAGCTCTCTTAACGAGAGGTTGCAAGATCAAATCCCGCCGCTGTTCGTCTCTAGATCATTCCTCTTTTGCTCTTTGATGAGGTCTTCTACAGCGCAAAACTTAGACATACAAAGATTCCCGCATGACATTAAAGTCACGAACGGCCGTCTGGCCTTGTGTATAGGCGATTAGCTTCTGTAGACAGACGTCAAGAGATCGAACCCGTCGTCGACCACAGCATGAAAATTCTTTTGCTAATCTCTTCTCCTTATGCTACGCCCGCCAAGAGAATGACGATTCGGGATGGTTTGATGCACGCCGGAGAGAAAGGGACTCCACGCATAGGCAGTTGAGAACATGGAAGCATGAGGAAGATGATGAGCCTATCAAGGTCACCATGAAAGCTTGCCTAGAGCTCTGATACCAATGCAATAGAACAAGGATTACGACCACCACATACTAGAGAGATGACTCTCCTCCCAACCTTATGCCTGTATATATAGCTGCTTGAACTAATGAGGACCACAAATGTAACTAGAGTCCACAAGTGCATGTGCAATCTCCTCCACTCCTTTCATATCCACCACTAGAGTCTATTAGTGGCTGGAGTGATCTCGACCACTACTTTAGTACCTTCCACTAGAGTCCACTAGTGGTTGTTGTACTCACCTCTTGAGTTAAGTCCACTGGACTCAAGTTAACTCACGTTAACTTGAGATAGAAGGCTCTAGAGCTCTTTGGGCAAAACTCTCTTCCCATGCTCCCCATGGGAGTTGAACCCAAGACCTCTTCCTTCACAACCATGAGACTTAACCACTAGGCTAAGTGGATTACTTGAATATGAGAGCACATGACTTATGCTTGAGTCTACTCTTGAGATCTTTGGTCCTACAGACGAGTGACCAAACGGTATCCGATTTCAGATCTGTCTGAAGCCATCGGATCCCTAGATCATAGACTTACTTTATTACAAGTTTCCTACTTTCAAATGCAATGGGATGATCACTTTGCATTAATACAACACCTATACCTAAACCACTAGCATCTGTAATGACATGGAAAGGTTATGCAAAATCTGGTAATTGCAATATAGGTGCATGAGAAAGTGCATGTTTGAGTTTTTCAAAATATTGTTGTTGTGCTAATCCCCATGCAAATTTTAACTTTTTCTTGAGTAATAATGTGAGTGGAAGGAAAATAAGAAAAATCTTTTACAAAGTTTCTATAAAAACTAGCTAACCCTAGAAAAGAGATTACATCATTCACAGAGTGAGGTATAGCCTACATGCCATTCTTCAATTACTTTAAATTTCTTTGGATCTATGTGAATGACTTGACTAGAAACAATGTCCTAAATACTCTAATTCTTTTTGGAAAAAAGAACTCTTTTTAGGATTGGCATAAAGTTTGTTTTTGCATAACAAATTAAAGACTATTGCTAAATGATTTTCATGGTCATTTTCATTCTCACTATAGACAAGTATATCATCAAAGAAAGCAAGAACAAGAGCTTGATAATCAAAGAAAACATCATTCATCATACACGAAAATGTAGCAGGTGCATTGGTGAGTCCAAAAGGCATTACCATGAATTCAAAGTGACCAGTTTGAGTTCTAAAGGCAATCTCATAAATGTCATGTTGTGTCATTCGTATCTGATGATACCCAAATTTAAGATCAATTTTGCTAAATATATATGCTCCACAAAGTCTATCTAGCAAATCATCTATCCTGGGAAGAGGATATCTATTTTTAATTGTGATTTTATTGAGTGCTCTATAGGCAATGCACATCCTATAAGTCTTGTTCTTCTTCTCCACTAAGAGAAGAGGTGCTCCAAAGTGAGAAGAACTAGGCCTTATAAGTCCTTTGTGGAGTAGATCCTTAACTTCATTAGCTATTTCATTTTGATGTAAAGGTCCATACCTATAAGGTGCTTTATGGGGAGGAGAACTACCAAGCATTAAGTCTGTACTATGGACAAGAGATCCTTTAGAAGGTGGTATTTTAGAAGAAAAATCAGCTTTAAAGCAATCCTTATAGGAAGCCATAAATGATTTATGTGCATTAAGAAAAGTATTTGTATAATCATAGTTGATATTGACAAAAACAATTACATGAATTGCAGCCTTTCCTAAATGCACGTTTTACTTGAGTATGACTGATTAATGGAAATGGTTGGAAATCATGCATTGCAGATAAAGAAATATCTTGATTGTTAAATTTAAAACTAATTGTGTGTGTATGATAATCAATGCATGGATTATGATGATGATGAAAATACATGCCAAGTTTAACATCATAGAACTACAAAGGAGCAATTACTAATGTGCGTTCATCTACATATGAACCTATACGAATCTAAATGTTATGCACTTCACTTGTAACATTATATCTATTTCCTTGAAATGCAACCTTAACTTTATACATGGAAGCAAGTGAACTTGGCTTTGGTGACTCAAGATCTCATTCCAATCTTCAAACGTATTCAAATAACTCCAAGCAAGTCATACTAATCTTACATATATAGGTTCAATTACACACATGCATGCATGTTTACGAGTTACGTTAACTCACTCAAAACATACAAAGGCACTCACGTGCACATGTAAGTAGAAACATACACTCACATACAAGTAGACATACACGTGTACACACGCACTTCAACCAACACACACACGTATTTGTTTTTTTTTCTTATTTTACTTTTTCTTTTGTTTTTATTTATTCTTTTATTATATTAAATTCTTATTTTCTAATTATTATACCAATTTTACATTTTTGTTTTCGAAGGTTAGCTTACATTAAATAAAAATATTTATTTATATTACGTACACACATATGCCCTCACACATACACATAAACACACATAAGCTTACATTCACACACACATAGTCACACATGAACATTTACACATACTCTCACACACATAAATGCACACGCATACCCTTATAAATACACATAAACATTTACACATCCTCTCACACACATATACCCTTACACTCATAAAGAAAACATATACACATTTAGACTCACATATACATAAATGAAACACACACACACACACATAATTATACACACCACATGCACATTTATAGAAAGAATCATAAACACACATATATATACCTAATACATATGGGTATACACACACATAGGCACCACCAAAAAAATTAAGACCACCCCCTCACTCCAAAGCATACAAATATGGGTGAAATACTCTCAGTATATCATATTATGTTTATAATCATTTTGACAAATTCTAATCATAACTTCCATTTGAAATATATATGTTTTGGCAAATTTCGATGATAGCTTCCAATTTGAAATATAAAAAATTAGGCAAATTTTTGGGATTAGCTCCCTTAAGACTATAAAAATGTTTGTGTACTTGATTCCTTTAGAACTTTTCATTTCTTGCAAGGGTCTTATGAAACTGAAATCGAGTCCTCATTCCCCATTATTTTTGGAGAAACTAGATTGTTACCAATCGAGAAGCACTACGTGCTAAAGTCCCAATCAAGACCTCATCACAATGTTCATGATAAAAATGGACAGCTCAACCATTGTGGATCATTAACTCACAGATTGAAATCTTCTATTGTTGAAGAATAGACCTCAAATGTTGGATTAGATTCCAACGAGTGCATCAACCCAATTAGGTCAAGAATCAAGGTTATGGTATGGAAAGCAATTCATAAGTAAGCTAATAAGGTTTTCACACACGTTCTCCCCTGGAACCATCTTTAATAACTAGCATGTGACTTCCACCTTCATATGCATTATTCTCTCACACAAATCTGGAGGAGCACTAGTATTCTCCTTAGAGATGGCATGACAAGGGCCCCTGTTGTTTGCTTTCAGAAAGCATGTCATCAATTTGCAAGATTAAGATGTATTCAATGAACTTTAGCTACTCGCAACCTATATTTGTGTTTTACTTGTTCATCTAGAGATGCAATGGGAATGAACATGGTATCTAAAAGGGGTCCATAATGTGTTGGCATATCTTCAGGATGCATAAGTCTTAAAGTCTGCTAGGAAAGTTTTGTGCCAATAAGAAAGCAACAATTGTGAATTGGATCAATGATCGTGATAAATCATTAGCATGTGAGGCTGTAATCAAAGGAGATGTAGTCTCAAATTGTGTTGAAGACATCAGTGTCTAGCTTCATGGAGCTCAAAGCAGTGAAGAACTTGGATGGTTCAACTATCACTGGAGCATTAGGAGGTTTTAATGTCCATGCAGCCAACATTGTCTCTATTATTTCCATTGCAACATTGGTATACAACTATAAAAAGCAAGTCAAAAAACACTTATAGAAATCACTCGGATGCTCTAGAAACAACCCTTTCTATCTAATCTTTTCAAAGTTAGTTGTTATTTTATATACATAATATCATGCTTTGTACTTACACACCTACCAAGAAATACTACTAATTCTTCTATTGCATGCATCCACCTTGTCTAGCCTAAATATAACTTCTTAAAAGTGGTTTTGAGACCAAAATTAAGTCATGAATAAAATTTTTTTATGTTTATCTTTTCTTTTCTTCATCTTTGTCTTTACTTTGCAACAACCATCATTGTACAACATCTTCAATTTTTTCATTTATTCTTTACTTCTTCTTTTTTGGGATGGAAGAAATCATAAATTTCCTATCTAGTAATCTAGAACCTTTGAATTTTTTTGTAAAAGGGGGAAAGGCCTAACCCCTAATCATAGTTGAGGATCTAGAGGCATGCACTAGTAGGAACTAGGATTTTGCTATCTAAATGTTTTAGATACTCCACATAGCCTATCTATATAAAATAATTCTTTCCTTCTACTAAGAGATTAAAGTCAAGTTATCCTATCTAGGTCTTTATGGTGGCTATACGACATCTAAGCCTACTCTCTCTAAGTATATACATCCCTACTATGAGAGGACATGGTGGACACACTCCAAGGATGAGTCTGGTGTTGCAAAAACCTACTCTACACCTGCCAAGGTAACTTTAGAGATGCTAAGTAGACACCTTGAAACTGCTAATGATGCATTAATACCTCCTTAGTACTTTGGAAGATCATTCTCAAATTGATACTTAAAAAACAAATGACTTGACACAAAATAGATGATCAAAAACTTGCTATTGTGCGATTAAAAGCACTATGGAAGTTCAGTCAGAACTCACACCCTGCTGAGAATTGACCAAAGAAACTTTGAACACATTCAATTGAGTATATGATGAATCAAAAGTGATAAATTTGATGAATTTTAATAGACTATACTGAGAGAAATCAAATTAGGATCAGTTGGGTGTCATCCTGACTTTTCAAGAATAATCTGCCTGTATACATAGATCACTTCAAATTGATGTAGCTCATAGATGAATGAACCAAATATGATAAAAATTGAGATGAAGCAAATAGACTTAGTACTTTACTTGTAAAAATTTAAATCACATCAAAATAATAAGTACATAGAGAGAAATTAGTGATCAAATTTGATTGAAAATGAGATATGAACCTCAGACAACAGTTGAAGTAAACTCCAAAGATGAACTAAGAAATCAATTTGTATTGCACATACGATACATGAATTGATTGAGCATGAAGCATGGGAAGGAGGAGCACAATGTGTGCTTCAAAGATGATCCGATTCGTGACCAGAATCTCCTCTAATTGTAGCACAAAAGTCTGCTATGATCTGTGACTTTCTTCATGTGTATATATGCAGAAATTTGAATTCAAAATTTGGTGGGATTCCACCTAAAAGTTCCTTCATCATATCGGAGTCTCATCTAATTGACTTCTCCTACTTTGGCTTCATGATTTGCACCTAACAATGTCGTGGGATTCTCTTCTCCCTTTTAATTTTGGAGATTTTACTTATTACAAGAGATAGTTTTTATGACTCCTCTCATTGAGCATAAAATATATCATTACATAAATGCACCAACACCTCCCCCTCAAGCCTAGCTTGCTCGAGTCTTCATTCTTTCTTGATTTCCATTAGTCCAGTCATGCCTTTGAACCTGCTTAGCTTGATACCATCCAATGGTTTAGTCAACATGTCTGCACATTGAAGATTAGTAGATACATAGGACAATTGAATGTCCTTGCTCAATAATCTATCTCTTACATAATGATAGCGGACTTCAATATGCTTGGTTCTAGCATGGTACAGAAGACTAGCTGCTAAGTGAAGTGAACTAGTATTATCAACAAATATGTGAGGAGTTGAGGTATGTAACCCTAATTATGAGTATAAACACACTGAACACATTGCTTCTTGTGTTGCATTAGCCAATCCTCTATATTCAACTTCAGTAGATGGTAGAGCAACAGTTGGTTGCTTCTTTGAAGACCATGCGATTAACTTTGAACCTGTGAAAGACAAATAACATGATGTACTCTTCCTATCATCCTTTGATCTAGCCCAATCTGAATCTGAGTAAAGTTTGAGATCAATTTTTGAGGTGAAGAGGTAAAAAAGTCCTTCATTGATGGTGCCCTTCATGTATTTGAGCACTCTCTTGGCTACTTCCATGTGTGGCTTCCTTGGCTTATGCATGAATTGATTGAGTATGCTAACCCTATAGCATATGTCCACCCTTGTGAGAGTTGCATAATTCAAGCTTCCGACCAAGTTTTGATAGCTTGATGTCCTCAAAGAATTATCCTTCATAAGCACTTAGCTTATCATTCATTTCCATGGGTGTACTTGCACACTTAGTATTTTCCATTTTGAATGTAGAAAGCATGTCATGTAAATACTTCCTTTGAGTGATGTAGATACCTGAATCTGTATAAACAAGTTCAAGTCCAAGGAAATATGTGAGAGGTCCAAGATCACTGATCTTGAATTCATCCTTCATTCCAGCCTTTACCTGCTTAATTCCATTCATGTCATTTCCTACAATTATAATATCATCAACATATACACAGAGACATATAACTTCTAATTCATTTTTTTTAATGAAAAAAGATGTATCTACTTTGCTAGACTTGAAACCTTGATCCTGCAAATAGGTCACCAACCTATGATTCCAAGACCTTGGAACTTGCTTCAATCCATACAGAGCCTTCTTTAATTTGCACACATAATTGTGGTGATGTGCATCTTCATAACCAGCTGGTTGTGCCATGTAGACTTATGAAATCCATCCATTGAGAAACGCATTTTTACATCTAATTGATAGAGCTTCCAATTTCTAGATGCAACAATACTAACAATTACTCTAATGGTAGGCATTTTACCTAGAGGTGAGAAGGTCTCTTCATAGTCTATCCCATGGGTTTGAGCAAACCCCTTAGCTACTAACCTTGCCTTATGTCTATTGATACTACTATCTGGATTCTTCTTAACTTTATAAATCCACCTTGATCCAATTACCTTCATTGATGGTTTGATGGGAAACAGTTCCTTTGTGTCATTGTCCATGAGAGCTTCCATTTCTTCATCCATTGCTTCTCTCCACTCCTTCTTGCCTTCAGCTTCTTCATAAGATGTAGGTTCTTCATGGTTGAGATCCTTAGCCATGTATATTGAGTTCTTTGTGACCAAAGATGTATCAAATCCATATCTTTCTTGCTTCTTCTTTTCTCTCATGGACCTTCTGATTGGTTGTAGAGAGCTTTCTAATGCTTGAGCTAGTTCTTCCACTTTAGCTTTCCCTTTGTTTTTCCATAGCTTTAGTTTCTCCAATTCTCGCATGTCATCTTCACAATCACCATCTTCATGGTACTTTGGCTCCTTTATTGGAGGAGATGGAAAGTCCTCTTACAAGTCATATGGTAGCTTCACTTTCCTATCATCATCAAACCAAGATTTATTTTCATCAAAGACTACATCCCTACTAATTAAGAATCCTTTGTTAGTGGGATTGTATAATCTGTATCCCTTTTGATTTTGGTCATATCCAATAAAAACACACTTCTCTGCCTTGGGATCCAATTTACCTCTTACTTGAGAAGGAATATGAGCTTTGGCTAAACATCCAAAGATCTTGCAATGCTCTAGGCTTGGTCTTCTTCCATTCCACACTTCATATGGAGTCATACCTTCTAAAGAATTAGATGGAAGTTTGTTTACAAGGTATGTGGCTGTTGATACAGCCTCTGCCCAAAGGTAATTAGGTAGGTTTTTTTCATTTAGCATAGATCTAGCTGCTTCAACTATGGTCTTGTTTCTCCTTTTTGCTACTCCATTGAGTTCAAGAGTGTACCTAGTTGTTACCTCTCTTTTGATGCCTCTTTCTTGAAGGAAATCATCAAATTCATTTAAGAAGTATTCTCCACCACCATCTGATTTGAGTCTCTTGAGACATTTACCTGTTTGATTCTCTACAAGTGCAAGATATCTTTTGAGACAATTGAAAACTTCATCTTTATGTTTCATGAAGTATAGGATTGTCCACCTACTGCAATCATCAATAAAAGATACATAATGTTTTGAACCTGAAATGGAAGATTCTTTGCTTAGACCCTACACATCTGTGTGTACAAGATCCAATAGCTCCTAATGAATATAGACTTTCCTATTGAAGGGTTGTCTATGTGCCTTGCCAAATTGACAAGCTCCACACTTGTAGATCATATGTTGCTTTGTGATGTTGGGCAATCCAAGTACACTGATCCCTGCATATTTGTTTCAAAGTTCTTTCACCAATATGAGTAAGCCTTCTATGCCATATCTCTAATTCAGAGAGTGTTTGAGATCCATAGCTAAATAGTGCTATGTTCTTGGTGTCTTCCACTTCAAAGGTGAAGAGTCTTCTTGTCTTTTCTCCTTTAGCTATCCTTCTGAATCCTTGCTTGGGGTCTTCCACATAGGCACCATGTCTTGTGAACTTAATCTACAATCCTTTCTCCACAATTTGTCCAACACTTATCAAGTTCTTGCTTATTGTAGGTACAAGCAATACCTTGTTTAGAAGATTCCTATTTCCATATGATGTTCTGACATTACCTATCTTTTCCACTCAGTGCCTTGTATCATCAGCTGTCTGCACTTCATGTTTGCTCTTGGGATTTTCTAAGTCCGAGAGCAATGCTACATTTCCTAATACATGATTGGAGCATCCTGAGTCAATGTAAAAAACATGATCATCATCCTTACCCAATGGATGATATGCATAAAAAAGATAGAATAGTAACACAACCACATAAGGCCCAAACCATCTCTTTGTTAATTTCCTTCTTGTATCATATTGGGCATCAAAGGTAATGTCATATACTAAAACCCAATCATCAATCTTTATCTGGTGACCTTAGTCGATGTGTTTTATCAAAATATATCTTGTTCTTTAGGCATGACTCCTTTACTTCTCGAAGAGCATCATTTATCTTGTTCCAATTGTTTAATTATGAAAGTTAATAATTCTTCTCTCATCATATTTTTGTTCCACTGTAGCATCAACCATGTCAATATCTGAGTTTGGATAGGGAAAATTGGTTTCTGATAGTACATTAGTTCCCCAATCATAAAACTTGTAGACCTCATCTAAGTCATCCTGACTCCTCATAATAATGGAAGATATTTAGGCCATCACTTTATATCTCCATTGCAAACCTTTGAGGTCACCTTCACAATTGAAGGATTACCTCTTTAAATCTTAACATTAGCTTCTGGGTTGTAGGCAATAGTCAAACACAATCGAATTCCATGTCGATCAAAGAATTCTTTCGCCTCCCTAGCATCCAATTCACCCCCACCTATAACTACTTTTGCCACACATCCAAATCTTGAAATCACTTATTCAAGAAGAAATATGCATACATTATAAGTAGTTTTGGAATGGAGGGCTTGATCTTCCACATGGTTCATCAAGTCTTCTATCGCCAATACAATATACCTCATCTTATCAATGCTTTTGGGCATGGTTATAAGTTTAAACCCGCTTGTAATGAATACAAGGAGTGTAAGTCAGATGTAAAGGGTCTTCATGCCTAACTGAGGAATGAACTTGAAAAATGGCACAAGTGCTCTACTGTGTCGCTCTGGTGTCCTAATGAATCCCCTCATTTTGGGGTCGGTCTTGCACACATCTTTGTACCTGAAGTACTCATAATATGTAGAATCAAGCTTATATTTCCCTCTAATGGACTCAAGTAGCTCACTAGTGATCTGGATAAAACTCAATCCATTGAGCATAGGCATGTGGCTAAGTGAATCAGCCACTACATTAAACTTTCCCTTCCTATACCTAAGCTCGTAATCAAACTCCTAAAGGGGTCTCTACCCATCGTGCCTTACAACCTTTAAGGTTTGTTTGATTAGAGGGCCACTTAATGCTCTCTTGATCAAATACTATCGTAACTTTGGCACCGTATAAATAATGACACCACTTCTTCAAAGCATGGACAATTGCGTACAACTCCTTCTCATAGACGGAGTAATTCTTTTGAGTTGGTTCTAGTTTCTTACTCTCTAAAGCTACTGGTCGACCATCCTGAACTAAAACTGCTCCTATGGCAAAATCACTCACGTCAATCTCAACCACAAAGGGTTTATTGGGATTTGCTATATGTAAAAGTGGAGCTGTAGCAATTGCTACTTTCAATACTTTGCTTATGTTCTTCTCCATAATGAAAGGCTTTCCCTTTCCCTTCAAGCTGCTTTGTCATCGAAACAACAATTTTGGCAAAATTCTTAATGAATCTTTGATAGAAACCTGATAAACCTAGGGAGATCTATAGCTCTTCCAGGTTCCTTGGATGTGGCCATTCCATAATAGCCCTTACTTTTTTAGGGTCCATCTGGATTCCATTTGGGGAGACTATATGCCCAAGGTATCTAACCTCTGTTTTAAAAAATTCACACTTTGACTCCTTAGCAAAGAGTGATTTTTCCCTTAGCACTTGAAATACCTTTCTTAAGTGTTTCAAGTGTTGCTGTTCTGATGCAATATAGATTAGAATGTCATCCAGGAAGTCTACCACAAAGTGTCCTAGATAAGGCCATAATACACTATTCATGAGTTTCATGAAAGTGGCAAGAGCATTGGTGAGACCAAAAGGCATTACCAGAAACTCATAGTGCCCATATCTAGTCCTAAATGTAGTCTTAGGGACATCCTCTACCCTAATCCTAATATGATGATATCCAGATCTAAGGTCAAGATTGGTAAAATACCTAGCTTGATGTAACTGATCAAATAGAACTTCCAATCTAGGCATAGGAAACCTATTTTTGATAGTTACCTTATTAAGTGCTCTATAGTCTATACATAATCTCATAGAGTCGTCTTTCTTCTTAACTAGGAGCATTGACAATGTCCAAGGTGAGTTACTAGTTCTAATGTTGGTTTAGGTGCAGTAGCACAGAGGTATGGCCATGGACGCCACATACACGGAGATAGAGAAGACGAAGGTTGATAAGGGAGAGAGAGAAGACGAACGGTGATAAAGTAGAGAGAGACCGCTAGAGAAGAGTATCTGTTAGTGCAAGTATACGCACGAATCTCACATAGAAATGTGCCTTGCATTTCAATAACCGTAGCTGTCTTCTTATACAAAAGTAGAGAGTCTTTTGGCCAATCAAAAGAGGATAAGACTTCTAGATAGATTTCCCTCCAACTTAGAGGTGTTCACATGAGATGATCAAGGCTCATAGCCAACAATCCCCACCTTGAGCTTGATCATACAAATAGCTCTTTTGGAACTATCCTTTCCTCACAACTAGACTAGGGTGGTACAAAAATATGATTCCTTCCCATGTACAAAGAAGGTGGTACAATGTTTATATCCTTCCTTCAACAAACTCATGGGTGGTACAAATCCTTCCCTAAAAATATGAGGATGGTACAAAGGGGATGTTTTACAACACATAATCATAGACAAAATTGACTTGAGCTTCTTCTTCATTTGTCTCCTCTGCTATGTTGACATTGCTTGGATTTTTGTTGAAAGCTCCTTTGTTGTTGTTGACATTGTTGTTGCGTAGATGACAATGCTTTGTAGCATGGTTGGTTTTACCACATTATTTTGCAAGGGTTGACTTGATAGCAATCCTTCGACAAATGGTTGGTGCGATTACAATGAATGCATTTTGTAGCTCTTACAACCAAGGCATTTGTTGTGAATTCATCATGTGTTTTCAACTTATTTTCATGCTGTTGTAGAGATTTTATGACATCTTCTAATCTAGGGATAAGATCTTTTTCTTTAAGAACAGTTACAATTCGTCCAAATTTATCATCGGGAACCGCTTTGATTATGACGGCTACTTGATCCTCATTTTCAATGGGGCATTGCACATAAGCTAATTGGGTACATATGCTTTTTAGCTTGTTTACAAGAGTAGGTATATCTTCTCTTAGAGACATGTTTAGAGAATAAAGTTTCATTTTAAGAGCTATTTTGGAGTTTTTAAAAATAGCTCCAAAATTTTGTTCTAAAGTAATCCATGCTTGATTTGCGGTGGTGCAATCATCCAAGAAATGTACATAGTTATCGTCAAGGGATGTGAGTAACATTCCAAGTGCTTGCTAATCTTTTTTAGTGAAATATGGTAGCCCTCTTCTATGTTCAAGTGTTTCGTTTGGTGCTAATGGCTTTGTGACGGACCATAATTTTTTTGTCATGAGATGCCCTTTGATTTTTGTTTGCCATGTGTGGAAACCTTGGCCATTGAACTTGTCTTGAGGCTTCTTGTTCATTTTGGAGAGGTCTTAACTCTTGGAGACTCTCCAAGGCCAATGTCTAACTCCTTACAATATTTTGATGGATTTATTGTGATGGCAGTATAGACATGTTCAGATCTACACGTGTAAAAGTGATCACAAAGTACAAACTTGTGCAATTTACATTAAGGAAAAATGTAAGTTCTTATGCTTGAACACCTTTTTCGTCCATCTTTTAATTCAAAGAATTGAGCTATGCATGTACGTTTGAAGCTCAATGCCTAAATAGCATAGAATAGCTATACATTTAGTGATCACAGATGAGATATCAAATCTTATGAGCTTTAGATGGGTTGTTAGCCTCATACATTCCTAATTTCGAAGATCGTTGAAGGCTCTCTTTAATATACTAGTCGTATGCCTGCAAATTGACGCCACTCACATCGGGAACAAAGTTTCAAGAGATGACATAACAGAAGATAAATGTTGTCATAAAGAACCACTAGTCATAACAACTTTAACATGGAGACAATAATCCGTATCTCATAGAAGACTTCACTGTGCAGTCATGAAGGAAGTTTGCACACAGAAAGAAACTATGAATCATACGAACTTGGAGATGCAGGTATTGCTCGCGCACAGAAAGGAACCGTATCGTCCTTTCACCATGAGAATCTGCACACACTCCCAAAATCTAATCTGCGCATGGGAGCTCAAAGCATATATCAATATTGGGATCACGAACCAGAGCCCGAAGATGATTTCTTCGACCAACAATCACACTCTAAGGTTGCCGATTTATAGCTCACACCCATTATCTTGATTGACCTGGACACGGGTTTCATAGAAAACCTGTCTCACATTTGTACCCCTGGAGGCGCCAACAATTCAGCTAGCCGTGGTGGACTCACTGTGCACCTAGACAAGGGTGTCTTTGACAACAACCACTACACGAGAGTTCCCAACAAGGTCGCCATCTTCCATTCTGACGCGGCCCTCTTGAAGGTGTCCATGCTGAAGCTTAGTCTATCTTCTTTGCTCTGCTCCAGTTTCTCTAGCTCTGATACCACATGTTGTGGTTTAGGCGCAGTAGCATAGAGGTATGGCCATGGACGCCACATACACGGAGATAGAGAAGACAAAGGTTGATAAGGTAGAGAGAGAAGATGAAGGGTGATAAAGTAGAGAGAGACCGCTTGAGAAGAGTATCTGTTAGTGCAAGTATACGCATGAATCTCACATAGAAATGTGCCTTGCATTTCAATAACCATAGTTGTCTTCTTATACAAAAGTAGAGAGTCTTTTGGCCAATCAAAAGAGGATAAGACTTCTAGATAGATTTCCCTCCAATTTAGAGGTGTTCACATGAGATGAACAAGGCTCATAGCCAACATATCTAAGTAATCTTGTAATTACCTCTCAACCTCCTCATGCTGAGAAACACTAAGCCTATAAGGTGGCTTACAAATAGGGTTAGTGTTAGTAACTACCTCAATAGCATGGTCAATGTCCCCTCTCTCAGGTGGTAGCCCTCTAGGTAAGTCAGTGGGAAAAACATCTCTAAAATCGAACATAAGATCTTTAAAACTTTTAACCACACACAAGAAATAATAATAAAAAGTCCTGTCCATATTTACATTCCTAGCATGAAAATATACATCAAATGAAATGTTTGTACAATGCTCAAAGTCCTGACTATACAATAAAAAGATCTCATGTACATGCTGAAAATGACAAAGACTATACAACTTCAAAGATGAAATGAGAGGTGCAGTAGGTACATCTCTCTCTCTCTCTCTCTCTCTCTCCCTATATAAAAAATTTACTTCCATTTCTTTCAAACTCAAGTGTGTTGTTTTGATAGCTGCATTTAAGTGTGTCTCCCAACCTCCGTAGCCACTCTCTACCTAACACAAGATCTATCCTCTCCATATTCATAATTTGGAAGTCCATGTGATATGTATAATCCTGCATCTTGACTTCCAAATTGGATACCATAGTATCCCATATCCTCTTATCTTTCCCTTGCATCATAGATACTATGTATTTATGTGCACTGGGTTGTTGGGGAATCTTTAGCTTTTTGACCAGAGCATAGTTTATAAAGTTATGAGTGGCAGAATCATCTATCATGACTCGCACCTTGGTCTCGTATAAACTACCATGTAGTTTAACCAAGTCATGTGGTCCAAACTGGGGTGACCACAATGATTGATTCAAACAACAGGTGTGCTCTATATCCTTGTGCATCACCTCCACTCCCTTGCAACTAGAGCTACCATGAATAGGAAGTTTCTACACTAGGTGGACCACCTTTTTGGCCTTCTTAGGGTCCATAGTACTCTCTGGTCTTCTCTTCTTTTCTTCCCCCTTCTTGAGTGGATAGTTCCACTGTGAATGGCTAGGAGACAAACACCGAAAGCACAGGTTCTCTCTTTTGCTCCTCTCAAACTGCTCTGTAGGTAACCTAGGCCCTTGTGATCTTTGTTTTTTAATAAAAAAATTGTTTTTCCCCAATGGAAACTTCTTCTTGAACTTAGTCAAGCTAAGGGGCTTGAGGGGCTGATCTCTCTCCATAGGAGTATATTGAGGACGGTTATGGTCCTAATAGATCTATGCATACTTGATTGCATCCCCAAACGTCTTAGGTGCATTCCTTCTTACCTCCCTCTTGATGGCTTTATCTAAGCCTCTAACAAACCCTCTAGTTTTTTGAAAATTATATAACCTTAAGTTTCAAAATTATCTTCCTATAGTGGGATATGTAGACTGTCAAAGGCCTACCTCTCTAGGTGATCCTATCCCACTCATCCAAGTTCCTCTCCTCCTCATTCTCAGGACGAAACTCTTTTAGAAAAGAGTTTCAAACTGAGCCCAATCTATAGGGATAGAGTTCGCCTCCTAGAGACTCATCCACCACTTATAAACACGTGGGCCAAGCGAGGGACTCACCTCTAGCACACGGTTCTTTGGTGGGGTGCCCTTTAGTTGATGCAAATCATGCCACTTTTGTAAAAAAGTGTAGATTGCATCCTTGTTTCTATCTTAGTCATCTCTCGTAAAGGTATGTGGTTTTAAGTCTTTTAGGAGGGGAGCTTCCCTAGAGTTCTCTCTTTTGTGCTTACTAGGAAAAGAAGTGTATTTCCTAGTCATCTCTAGAGGAAGAGTAGGAGTTTCTCTTTCCTTTGTAGCTAGGAAAGAGGTGACATGTGTCTCAAGTGATATCATTTGAGACTTGAGCTATTGTGATGCTACCTATGTCTCTCTCTCTCTCTAGTCTAAGAGTCTGTTCCTTTAAGTCTGCAAATTGGTCATGAGTAACAAACTCATCCAAAAGTTCTTCATAGGTATATTCTTCTTGTTGAGGCTCTTTTTCCTCTAATTTTTCCTCTACATCGTGCACCATTTCTACCTCTTCCATCCTAAGATGATGATCCTCTAGTTGTTCTTTAGATGGAGAAGTGTGTTCTATTATTTGTTTCCCTTTGGGATCCATGTTTCACTCCCCCCCGTTTACTTACTAGAGTATATGAAAAGAATGGTAGTAAACTTTAAATATGCAAGAAGAAGAGAAATATATCATAAGAGCACTTCCCTGGTACAAAATGAAGCTATGAAAGCAAAATCGAAGTGGTCTTGGAAGTGTGAAGGTGCCGATCTTCAATCCTCTCCATGCCCAAACAAAAATTTGAAATGTCCGGTTGGCCCGAGGAGGTTCTAATCACCAAAAACCAACAAGAACGATGCCAAAATCATGTAGCAATAGCCCCAATTGGGCAAATTGAGTTAAACTAAAGCATTTTTGAATATTGATAGTCCTTGCCAGTCCAAAAAGATGTAGTCCAGCACCTGTACTTCAAAGATGTAGTCCAGCACCTGTCCCAAGTGAAAAAAGTGAATTTGGATGCCAAATGATGAAAACTAGGCTCGGAAGTGGCCACCTAGTTTAGATTGAAATGCTACAAAGGGATTTAACTTCACCAAATCTTGTCCAAATCAAACATTGATGGTTTTTCAACAAATCTTAGGGGAGTAGCTTTGTAACGTGATAAAGATTTTTGAAATCGGACGTCGTATCACAAAGCTATGGTGCAGAGAAGATGGATATGTCAAGGATAGTATGTGGGAAAGCAAACCTTCGTGAAGTAGTGACTTTGGGAGCTAAAAAATGAGAAACCGAAGCGTTTTTGAATAAGCTAATGACCCATATCCCAAGTTCACAACCCATGTTACATGTTTGGATCATTCTTTTTCCCAATATCTTGAACCATGGCTTTTTTTGCTCCTCGAATCTTTCAAAAAAAAAAAACTCGAATTCTAAAATGGTTACCTCCTTCTCTAGGAATTTGAATTTGAAAAAATCACAACCGTCTAAGAAAGGAGGCTTTATCCCATATAGAAGCGCTCAATAAGATTTTTGGCCTATAAATAGAGGAGCAAAAGATACTTTCCTTCACCCAAGAGGAGGGGAGGAGGGAAGTGAGCTTGTCGGCTGCTGTGCTCTCTTGTGTGCGCTCATGGTCGCTTGTCCTGTTCTGGGCTTCCTAGGCTTTATGTCGGCTGACTCCATCGCATTGTCGGCTGGCTTTGTCGCGTTATCGGTTGGCTTTGTCGTGTTATCGGTTGGTTGCAATACCAATGCTGTGTTGCTCTGATGTCTTGATGAATCCCCTCATTTTGGGGTCGGTCCTACATGCATCTCTGTACCCGAAGGACACACGGAGACCCTTTATATCCTCCTTTGCTTAGCCACGTGGTCTCACATATCTCTCTCTCATTATCCATAAAGGGTAATGCTCAAGATCTCTCATATGGGTGCCACTTGGTACTCATGTGAGGGTCATACTTAACAAGTGTAAGAGGGGGTTCTCACCTCTAACTCATCTATACTCCATGTAACATGCTCACAAATTCTTGAACATTCACATAAATTCCTACCACCTGTAGGCTTCCCTAATCTTTTCATATGTCCCTACAAACCCCTTATGAGCTGCCCATAAGGTCTCAAGTATCTCTCCCATAACTTTTCCCTAAGGTCTCTTCTTCCCTAAAACATGTTGTGGATTCTTCACCTTTCCTTTAGTGTTTCGCCAAATAAATCCATCCTTTGTGAAGAAGTTGTAAGTCTTTTTATGTTCTTAAATTTATTTGTGGACTAGCCTAAGGAAGTTCTCAGATTGCTCAAATAACTTCCAATCTCTTTCCATTCATCATCATATTCATTCTCTCAGAATTACCCTTAAGAATATACTTTTGGATCATATGTCATCATATTTATCTCTCCTCTTATCACTTCATCATCTGAATCATCGTCAAGCTTTGCTCTTAACATCATATTAGCAAAAACTTTTAACTTTCTAGCTGTATGAAATAAAAAAGGATTTATAATTTTAAATAATAAATCCATTGGAGCAATATCTGGAGATGACCAGTTTGCAATCATTCTAATCAGTGGAAGACAATTAGTTTGAACAATTACATTTTCCCCACTAAAATACTATTTATGTATTTTTAATGTTGTAACAAGTGCCCATGACTCTCTTTTAATATGTGGGTACTTCATTTGAGTGTCATGTAGAATTTTTTCACCAAAGTGAACTTTGTACATCTGCCCCGTGTCATCATCTTGACCTATGACCTAGCCTATACCAATAAGACTAGTATCAACAATCAAAATAATAGGATTTTTTCTCGAATAGTGCACACGTTTCAAGATTGGAGCTTCAATTAATAGTTGCTTCAATTTTTGCATCACTTTTGAATGTTTCTCTGTTCACAAAAACTTTCTTTTCTTTCTCATCAAATCATATCATGGGTTTGGAATGTGAGTGAAGTGAGGGATCTAGATAAAATAGAAGGCATAGGCTCTTAGAGATCTCCTCACTTCACTTACATTATGACACACCTTAGAAACTCTACTAATGGTCTTGACTTGCTGTGGGTATGGATTTTTGCTATAATCTCCACATAGATGTCCTACCATCAAAACTTCATTAACACCAAAAACAGATTTTTCTAGAGAAAACATCAAACCAAACTCATCAAATTTCTCAAAAATCCTTTCACAATCAAAGATATGGTCATTGATAAATTTTTTACATCCAAAAGAATCTAAATTTTCTACTTTTACTTTTTTCCTCACAACCTTTTATCATGATATCATCAATGAAAGGTATAGTCATTGTAGCTATGAAGTTGTGTAAGACCAAATTCATCACATTCATTGTATGAGCCATGGAATTTGTTTCTCCCTGTGGCAAACTAAACATGCATACAAGGCCCAATGGAGTCTTCATAATTGTAATATCACGGTTCTCAGTGGCTAACTAAAACTGATCATAACCTAAGTATAGGTCACCCATGGCATAAATGCAATGCCCAACAAATGTTTCAGCAAACTCATCTACTATATGTCCTGTTCCTATATTTCTAATGGTGAATTTGTTAGCAAGCTGCAAATCTTGAACCAAACGTAACTTCCCATTTTTTTGACATTGTGAACCATCTATTCAAAAATGGTTTTGATGAAGGTTCTAGTATTTGCATAGACATCTTCTCCTTCAACATTCACATCAGCTCAAGTAAATGAGCCGTTAGAATTGATAACTTATTTTGGGTCCACACATTCTATTTCCTATGGGAAAAGAGAAAATGCCTTTCCTTGTCTGCTCTTTCATTGTAATAAATGTCTTTTCTCCAAACTTAATTTGCTTTATCATTTCTTCAATAAATTGATGTCTTATCATATTTTTCTCTATTAACATTCATCTGACACTATTAAAAATTTCCATAACTTTCTCTTAGTAGAAGTTGAGCTATGGCTTTTGCTTTCTTATCCACAATCTTATATGTTGTATTTACATTCACTTCATGCTCATTCGAAAACCTAGAAACTAATTCATATTCATCAATTGAATTGCGGATCACAACCTTAGATCTCTTCTCTTCTAGGAGAGCTCTCTCAAGCTCTTCCATTACACTAGAACTGTTTGTCAACTCAATCACATTTTTGAGGTGAAATCAAAAAGAAATTTTTATAATATTTTTCATAAGTTTTTTTTTTCAAATTTGTTTGAAAAACTTCCCTTTGTAGATATCATAATCTAAATGTTGGTGAACAAACAATATAATTATTGTATAATTCATGGGTTCAGAAGGTTAAACGTATGGATTCTAAAGGTTAGAATATGATGTATGTTTGCTTTGGTCTAACCCTTGAATTACCCTTGGAACATGCCTTGAACCTTTGGGTGAAACCCTTGATTTAACCCTTGAGGTATTTATTCATATGAGCTCCCAATTGAATGGTTAGAACCTTAGGTTGATTTATCCTAAGGTGTGGGAACCTTAGTCTTGGGAGAAGCTTCTCTAGGAGCCACCTTGTGTGTACGTGAGAGAAGAATCCTCATTTGATTTAGAAGGCATGTGATAGACCTTGGGAAATTAGAAGGCATGTGATCACCCTTGGGAAAGTGTCCACATGAGGGACACTTGGCTGGACACTTGTCCAATCTCAAGGACATGCACCCCCTTGGGCTAGAGGTATATATATGGGTGGAGTTGGATGGGTGGAGGGGTGCTCTCTCTTCACCTTGGTGGTTTTGCTAGGTAGTTAGTCCTTAACCAATGGTTGTTCCACAACATTGGTATCAGAGCTAGGTTGTACATTTCGAACTCATGCGAGTGTCTTCTCTGTCATATTATGACCGAAAGATCTACGTTTGCCTTGGGTTATGGGCTCACGCACGTGCACCTTGTGAGTGCAAAAATGGGAACCATGTGACCCCCCCACGAGGAGGCATGTTGATCAATGTTCGAACTTCTGAAGTTCTGATCCGCATGGATTCTGCCAAACCACGTGATAACACCAGTGCCTCAAATCGAGGCACATTAAGGACAACACACATGCGTGCTCTACGTGGCCCAGACTCAGAGCTCAGAGTGGAGATCACACACCGCGTGCTGTTCTGGAATTGAAACTTGGGATGTTTTAGTTTTATAGACATGAAGTTTGCAAAGAACCTTGTATATGGGATTGTGAACGTTCGACAACTCATGCACATAGCAGCCACTCTGTAGTTCCCTGCTTGGCCCCATTTGCTATTTTTTGAAGATGGTCATCTTACACACTCATGAGCAATGCTTTGAGATCCATTTTTTTTCAAGCATGGAGTTCTATGTGAAGCATCGAAAAAATATGGGGAAGTATTCTATTCATTTTATATAGTTTTCCTCATTATTTTCAAGTTTTGAACTCATGACTTTTCGATTTAAATTATTCTCGTTGCATATAGTTGCATTAGCATATATGTATGAGATATGCAAGCAAAAGATTTCATGCATTCTAAGTATGAACAGAACACAAAATAGAAAGAATGGAATTCATTTGTCTCCAAACATGAAAATAAGTATTATAGGATTTGTACACTAATATGCATTGAATTCATCTCATATGCGAATCTTCATAGTTTTGGTAAGGTTAAATATTGAGTTTAAGCATATCATTAAGCAGAGGAAAAGAAACTAACAATTGGATTTCTTTTTTTCGGATCATGAGAATCTCATGGACTTGTCTAGCTAAGACTTGAACTCAGGACTTCTTCCCACAACTTCAAGGCATCAGCCACTAGTTTACATGGGCTCGGAACCGAAAAGAGCCCAACTTGAAAATCTCATGGTTACATCGTGCGAATTGTAGTTTGGAGAGGCGTCAGCTGCAAGGTTCGAAATTGTGTGGGCGTAACCCAATAGATTTCAAATGAAGGATACTGAAGGTTGGGATGTCATGATGGTCCAAGCTTGCAATCTCAAGTAGGAAGTATCCCAAAAGGGAAGCCTCACCATACAAGGGATCAAAGGAAGGACGTAGCTTTGATGTCCAAGGTAAGTGTTATTTTCATATTTGTTTGCCATGCTAGAAAAATGCGTGAAAAAATGCATTTTAAATGAAATACGTGAGATCCACATGCACTCAAGATGATGCATGAATTTACTTATTGGAGTGCTACATTTAAAGCATAGAAGAATAGACAAACCTTAATCATTAGCATAGAATGGGATCCCCAAATGAAGGTTGTTAAAAAATAGACATGGAATATTCAACTAGCATGGCATTAGCTCAAATGGAAGCATGCAATCAATATAGATCTTTTGCATTTAAATGGAGTTCTATATGTGAATTCCATGCATGCTTTAAAGGGGTTCAATTTTTGGACCCTACGCATGCTAAACATCTTCAAGAAAAGATGAGAATGTAGATTATGCCCATTAACTTTTATGCTTTTTATATGTTGGCTTAATTCAAAAGCCAACAAAATTCAACTTAGGAAGAGGAACTTTAAACTTCGAGTCCTACCTATGGACCCCCAAGTTCCATAATACCCATGGCATGCCTGATTAGCAAGGCCAAGCACTTAAAGCTTCAAATGCAACAAGTTTCTCTTCTTATTAGACCATAAACTGTAGTAATAAGAACTTGGATTGAAAAATCCAAAGGAGAAACTAGAAGCTTATATGAGACCCTACACATATGGGATAATTTTTCATTGTGAACGATGTTAAGAAGTTCATAGGAACTTCAACATCTGATCATTTAGGACAATGATCACACTAAAAGGGGGAAGAGAATGTCCTCAAAGGACATATTAGGGAAAAAGTGGTTGAACCATTTTACCCTTTTTAGCATTCATTTCTTCCCCAATAAACCTTCTTCGTTCATTGACAAGAGGTAGGATCCATTTGGAACTTCAAGAGGGAAGAATTGTAACTCATTAAAGCATATCTAGAGAAGAGGAAGATTAAAGGGTTGAAAGAAACCCTTAAGAACTCTACTCCAAAATGTGCTCTATGAGTAAGAAACCATTTATTAAGATGGTTAACAAGGTAACCATTTAGCAAAGCTTATGATTGACTATGTCCTTTGATACATATGCCTACTTATGTCAATAGATGATATCTAGTATGAGAATACTAGCTCTATTATCAAATGACATAAACAAAGATAACTTGGATTGCATCTAATCAAGGAAATAGTTCAATGAAAGCTCAACGTCTTTTCAAAGAACAAATCAAGACTCTGTAAGAATGTAACTTACAAAGATTTTGATTACATTTGATAAGACTAAAACGAATGGAGTTAAATCCTTGAGTAAGAGCTAAAGTTGTCTACACTAAGGTGGGATTGTAAATCGGATGGTATGGGACATCTAGGTTTACAATGTCACTTAAGTGGGTTCAGTGGTATGGGACACTGAATTTAAGGATAATGGAAGCCTAAGCTCAAGGATATTGGAGAGCTTTTTGAGTGAAGGATTTAGCATAAATGAACCTCCCATTTGGATAGGAAATTAAAAGATCATCAATTTCCTACAGTTTTCGAGGACGAAAACTCTTTAAAGGGGGGAAGAAAAGTATCATCAATATGATACTTCTAAACAAAAGATATTCCTTAACTCTTTCATGAAAGTTAAGGAGTACATTGGATGTCCAGATACCTAAGTATGTTTGAGTTAAATCTCAAACAAAGTAGGAACTAGATATGCAAGAAGGGAATTCATTAAAGAATTCCAATTTGGCAAGTAAACTAAGGTAAGCTAGCCAAAGACTTGAAGCATATTTAGAGAATGGTATTTGAGAATGGATAAAGATGGGTCCAAACTTTGGATCAGTAAGCATGACAACTTGCTTAAGTCAAAAGGGGTGACATATAATCATTGATCCCTAAAAGGAGAATAGTTAATGGTTTGAAGAACATCAACATGATGTTGAAAACTTAAGCAAAGATATCAACTCATGAAGGTATGAGTTGAAGATCCCAAGAAAATCCCATGGGTAAATATCATTAAAAAAGGGATCTAAAGGAGAAAAGACTTGATCTTATCTCATGTTAAATTAGCTAGAGGAATTTTTGAGAAAGCCAAGTGACCTAACTTGGTCAAATATATCCAACCCTTTATGGTTGGATAATCCAAGAGGCATACATTGGTCAAAAAGATCAAACCCTTTTATAGTTTGATACCAAGTAAAGTTCAAAGGTCAACCTAAATAGACTTTTGAATTAATTGACATTAGAAACCTTAGTATTTGCTCTCATGAAAATGATGCCAAGGAGTTCCAAGATGGAATTCATGATCATTGAAAAGATAAGGGCAAAGAATGTGGAAAGGTTAAGGATGTCGTTCTACGGATGGGAGAAAGAACTCACTGGTATTGGGACAGTGAGAACTAACTCCCATTGAGATTTTTCTCTGATGGCCAGAGAGAAAATAGGCTCAAGATCCGATAGGAAACATCACGATAAGCCTTAAAGATAAGACCATTTAGATAAAGGTCTTAGGTTCATTATGAGGTGTAGAAATGTACCTCTTGGAACCAATTTTATGAACAAAAGGGTAAATAGAATGAACATGACATTTACCCTAGAAAAGGCTATCCTTTATCCTCTTAAACAGATGCATTTTTCTTAATAAAATGCATAGCCAAATTTTATGTGGAACAATAAAAGTAAGAGGGTAAAGAATTTTGGGAGTTTACGAAGTTAAACTCCAAAAGTAAGTCAAACCTATTCAAGTATAATAGCCTTGAATGAAAGAATGATCTTCTTTTGAATCTTTGGTAAGAACAAGTGATTCAAGAATGTTCCTAGCAAGATCTGAGATATGATGCCTAGAAATAGGTATCTTTCTTACAAGTCCTTGGAACTAAAGCTGCAAAACTTGAATCATCTCAACCCCATCCAATAGAAAATCTATAGGGTATATTGATGAGGATTTTAAGGAATTATTTTAGTAAGCTCTCTGTCTCTTTGCAAAGCTTTGGTGATCTTTGAGGTTAGTATACATAACTATCTCGAGTATGAACCATAATCAGTTCAAGATAGTTAGTACTGATTCTCATTGGAAAGAACCGGCTAACAAAGAACAAGGTAGAGACCCAAATAATTCCAATTCCTAAAGTCTTCTTTGGATCTAAGTCTTGAATGTCGAATCTTCCAAAAAAGGATTAAACTCTAGTTTGAGAATTAATCTAGGGAAAATCAAAGATGATCAAGATAGGGATCCACTTGTAGACATGAACTTTCAAAATAGGTATATTGTCATACTTGAACCTTATGTTTCAAGAAAACTTGGATGATTGAAATAAGTCCACCTAAGTTGCCAATGAATGAGAAGATAGTATTTCTCCTCATTTTTTGAGCATGTTTTGGCAGGGACTCACTAGACCCACTTTGCTAAGTTCATATCTTTGGTTAAGTCCTAGAAAATACAAATAAAGTATATTTGTATTTGAAAAGGACTATAAAAGAATAAGTTAAGTTCAGAACATCTGTAGATTCCTCTCCTTGCTGTGGAAAGTGGAAGATGAATCTAATTTTTGGCCCTTTCAAGATAGAGATAGAATCTCTATCATAGAGTCCTGAAATTATAAATTTCTAGGGAAGTACAAAGTGTAATGAAATATATTATTTTATGGAGCTCAAGGTTTGTGAAGGTGCCAATAGAAAAAGACCACCAAAGAAGTCCACCCTTCTCACTAGTCCATAGGTACAGGGCATGCTTGTACATTCGGATGGACTAAAAGAAAGTGATTTGGGCAGGGATTTTGATTCCTTTCCTTTTAGATTAAGGTAGGGATTAGCCTTTATCTGATTACTGGAAATGAATCTAAAGAGAGAGATGACCATGCTCAAAGTATAAATCATGGTGCACGGGGGAATACTTCACATATTATACCTACACATATTTTCGAGGACAAAAATGTTAAAGGGGGGAAGAGTGTTGTATAATTCATGGGTTCAGAAGGTTAAACATATGGATTCTAAAGGTTAGAATCTGATGTATGTTTGCTTTGGTCTAACCCTTGAATTACCCTTGGAACATGCCTTGAACCTTTGGGTGAAACACTTGATTTAACCCTTGAGGTATTTATTCATATGAGCTCCCAATTGAATGGTTGAGAGAAGAATCCTCATTTGATTTAGAAGGCATGTGATAGACCTTGGGAAATTAGAAGGCATGTGATCACCCTTGGGAAAGTGTCCACATGAGGGACACTTAGCTGGAAACTTGTCCAATCTCAAGGACATGCACCCCCTTGGGCGGTATATATATGGGTGGAGTTGGATGGGTGGAGGGGTGCTCTCTCTTCACCTTGGTGGTTTTGCTAGGTAGTTAGTCCTTAACTAATGGTTGTTCCACAACAATAATTCTCAAAACTGTTTACAGAATCTTGCAAGACATCAAACCACATTCTACTGTTGTCTCACCCAATAGTGGATCCTATAGAAATTTTGATCAAAAGACGCCCCATATTCTCTCACTAGTGCACAACCATTGCACACAGGATCATAAGAGATAATAGGGTTCTTTCTTGGGTATTTCATGTTTCTTCCATGGTTCAGATGTATCATTATGACCTGTAAATGTAGACCAAATCTAGAGCAAAATCATGCATAAGTTTATTCCTCATCCTTTGCTTTTGTTTCCATTCTCATTTTGGCTATAAATGGCTACCCACGAATAACCTCATAAGAACACTTATCCTATATGAAAAGGTCAAATTCTTTCAATACTCCACCTATTGCCACATGATCATTAGCACATTCTTCTAGCATATTTCTTGATCCATTATATATAGTTCCCATTCTTCAATCATGCTCTTTATCAATTGGCCATCAAAGTTTATCATACAACCTCTTTAAAGTTCACATTTATCTCTAACCCAAAATCAACCAATGCTAGAGCTAAACATGATTCACATTCATCTCCGATTTTTATTTTTATTTTTGGGATTCCTCTTGCCTAGAAGTTCTTACTAAATTGACTCTCAGACTCCTTTGCATCATCATGAGGTAAAATAGGGCCAAGGAAATTTCTATTCACTTGGAACTTCTTGATTTCATCATCGTCATCATCAGATGAGTCAGGTTAGGGTCACAACTTCATTCATAAACTGAGTAATTTTAGGTGACTCATCCGTTTCAAGATCTTGTGGAAATGGGAATCTTTTTCTTCTACCAACTATATGAAACTACCTTTGAATTGAGGTTTTGTAATTGAGAAGATCTGTTCCAAAGACACTGTTACTTGACTTTCCAATAATATATTACTCAAAATCTCCTTTCCTTTGTTCTTCTTTTCTAGATCTAAGATTAATACAAGGTTTAGAGATTTCTTAACTTTCTTCTTTTAGTTTTCATTTTCTTTATTATTGTCATTCTTTTCTATAGACTCTTGTTTTTCTCCAACTTGATTTTTCATTTGCTTCTTTTGCACTTGTTTTTATTTTATTGGTTTCTTATCCACTCTTATTTCTTGTATTTTTTCCTCTTCTTGAGTAGTGGAAGACTCATAAAGTTGCACTTTCTTTTCATTGTTTGTATTTTTATCTTCTTCTTTTGTGGCCTACTTTCTCCTCACTCTCCCTTCAGGCTCTTCTTCATCTTGCATTTCATCTCATCTTCTTTTGTCTTTTGCATTCACAATGTGTGGGTAGACTGAAAATTTATCAATATGAGACTTCCAAGCAATCCTTTGCATGATTACATTTTGTGCTTCCACCCATGTTTCAAGCAAATTACTTGATTGTGACTAATATCTTTCTATACCTAGTTCAATAGCCTCTAGTGGCTCTGGTTTCAGTGCTAAAGTATTAGCATTTGTGGCTGACAAATTTTGATATAATGTCTTCATTCCTCCCTCCCCCTGCTTTACAAGCAAAGAAAGTCAAGTTTTGAAATCACATGGCCTCTTATCAATAATCACAACTAATTGATAATCTTTGGCTTGCGTCGGTTCCTCACATGCATAGGAAAAATGTTCTTGTGCATCACACAATACATACCTTTTCCCTCTAGTTCCATGTATCTCATTTGGTCCATTATTTCTTTGATAAACTGGTTCAACTGGTGGATTGGTCTATTTTTTGTCTATAGGTTGCATTAGAGGGGCTACTTGTGGCATCATAAAATTTTGAGGAGAACTTTGCATCTGATTTCCTTGCATTGGATTTACATAAATTATATTGAGTTAATCTCGGTAAACCATTGAATACATCTTGTGTAAACTAGTAGTCTCTTATGGTGGAGGAACCTGCATAGTCATTATGTTTTCCAACTATTTACTCAGAATTTCTTAATGGAATTCTATGGATTCCTCAATGTAGATGTTGATGACATGAATTCTGCTACGTCATTTCCATTTGATCTACTTTTAGGTGATTGATTGATTGTCACACTGAACCACCATAAATTCGTGGAATTTGAGCTCCCCTTTTCTCCTTTTACATGTGTAAAGCTCCAAGATTTTATATTGGTAACTTAACCATAAAAAACTTTAGAAAAAGGTACAATAAATGAGCATAACTAAAAGAACTCTTCAATGGATATTTTTTGACATAATACAAACAATAGCCTTTTGATGTAGATCAAATTCAGCTCAAGCATAGTGTAAGATTGATGTTCCAATAGCTCGTCCTCAAGCTAAAGTATGCTTGAGCCTTCATTCTCTAATAGGTTGAATACCTGACATTGATTTAAATATGCAAATCTTTATTCTTGACATTGATTTAAATATGCAAAGCTTTATTCCATCAAGTGCCTTCGTCATCATATCTTCTACTTGCTTTTCACTTTGAACAAAAGAAATATCAATTTCCTTTGCCATGAACTTCTCCCTGATAAAGTGGTAATGAACCTCTATGTGTTTGGTTCTTGCATGGAAAATAGGGTTTGTTGCTAAATGCATGGAACTTATATTATCTCCAATTATGTGAGGTTTGGAACTCACAAGTCCCAAATCTGTATATAATGCTTTTGACCATATCGCCTCTTGAGTTTCTATGGTCAAACCTCTACACTCTGCTTCAATTGAGGATAAAGCAACTATTTGTTGCTTCTTGGAACTCCATGACACTAGCTTTGAACCTGCAAATGCTAAGTAACCAAAGGTACTTCTTCTATCATCCTTAGCTCCTGCCCAATCTTGAATAGATTTTGATATCCAAATATGAAGAGTAAGGATAGAATATGCCTTCATTGATTGTAACTTTGAGACACTTAAGTACTCTCTTAGCTGCATCCATGTGTGATGTCCTTAGTGAGTGCATTAATTGTCTTAGCATTCCTACACTATATGAGATATCTGCCCTTGTATGAGTAGCATATATCAAGCTACCTACCAAACTTTGATACTCTTTAAGTTCTTCAATTTTCTCATCTTCATAAACACTAAGTTTATGATTTGTCTCCAAAGGTGTACCTATAGGTTTAGTGTTCTCCATTTTTTAAGAACTAGATCCTAAATGTATCTCCTATGAGTCAAATACATTCCTTCATCTGTGTATATGAATTTCATACCTAGGAAAACTGTGAGCTCACCTAATCACTGATTTTGAACTCCTCTTGCATGTGTCTCTTGATCCTTTCAATGCCATTCAGATCATCACTTGTCACAATTATGTCATCCACATATACACATAGATTGGATAACCTCATTGTGATCCCTTTTGATGAATAGAGAAGGATTTGAGTTGCTAGGTGTGAGCCTTGATCTTGAAGGTATGTAACCAACTTGTAATTCCAAGATCTAGGAGATTGTTTCAATCCATACAATGTTTTCTTAAGTCTACAAAGATAAGATGCATGATTAGGGTTTTCAAAACTTGGAGGTTGTGACATGTATACCTCTTCACTTATCCAACCATTTAGAAATGCATTTTTTACATCAAGTTGGAGGAGTCTCCAATTTCTTGTAGCAGCTACACTTATCAATGTTTTGATTATAGTCACCTTTGCAATTGGTGATAATGTTTTCTCATAGTCTATACCATGAGTTTGTGAGCATCCTTTGCCAACGAATCTTGCCTTGTATGTGCAAATTGATTCATCTGAATTTCTTTTGAGTTTATATACCCATGTCCAACAGTTACCTTTTGTTTGGGTGACATTGGAACCAAATCCCAAGTGTCCATGTCCTTCAATGCATCTATTCCTTCTTTCATGGCATTTTCCCAAATAGGGTTTCCCTTTGCCTCCTCATAGGTTGAGGGTTCTTTTGAAATTGAGTCTTTTGCCAAGTAGATTGAATGCTTTGTAACAAATAAGGAATCATATCCATATCTTTCTCGTTGCTTCTTCTCCCTTGTTGATCTTCTAGGGGCTTGCTTGGAGAATTCTCCACACTCCATCTTTGCTTTGCCTCTTGATTTCCGTAGTTTGTAATCCTTTTCCCTTTCATCTTGGTCATCATCTATATCACTTCTTGGATCTTGGACCTACGTATCATGCTTGCTTCCTAGTTGATGAGAATCAAAATTAAGATCATATGGTAGATTTACCTATTGTTTGTCTTCATCATACCAAGATTTGTGTTTTTCAAACACAAGATCCCTACTTGTAGTCAATTGCTTGGTTGAAGGATTGTAGAGCTGCTAACCCATCTGAGTTGAGTCATACCCAATAAACACTACCTTTGTTGCCCTTTCATCTAGCTTACCTCTTATTTGTGATGGTACATGAACATAAGCTAAACACCCAAACACCTTGCAGTGTCCAAGACTAGGTTTTCTTCCATGCTATGCTTCATAAGGATTCATACATTGAAGTGATTTGGATGTTAGTCTATTAACAAGGTACATAGCAGTTGAAATAGCCTCTGCCCACAGATAATGTGGCAACCTCTTCTCTTCAAGAATTGTTCTGGCTGATCCAACCAATGTCTTGTTTCTTCTTTCTACAATTTGATTTATTTGAGGAGAGTACTTGGTAGTCACTTCCCTCTTGATACCTGTATCCTACAAGAACTCATCAAATTTCTTGGAGCAGTATTCTCCCCCTCCATCATATCTGAGCTTCTTGAGTGATCTACCTATATGGTTCTCCACATGTGCTATATAATTTTTGAAGCAATCAAACACTTCATTCTTGCTTTTGATAAAGTATAGAATAATGCATCTACTATGATGAAAATGAGATGCCAATGAAGGTTCTTGAATTGGTCTCTAGACATTAGTGTGTACTAAGTTCAAACGATTCTTGTGGATGTAGCCTTTGTGGTTGAATGGTTGTCTTTGTGCCTTCACAATCTGACATGCATCACATCTGTTGATCATGTGTTGCTTTGATATGTTTGGTAGCCCTAGAACACTTTGATCCTTGCATATATCCTTCAAGGTTCTTTCATTCACATGAGCAAGGCTCTTATGGCATACGTCAAGCTCACTTAGGGTTTGAGACCCAAAGTTGAATAGAACTATGTTCGTGGTTTCCTATCAAAAGTAAAGAACCTACCATGCTTCTGACCTCTAACTATCTTCTTGAAGCCCTTGGCATGGATCTTCCACAAAAGCTCCATGTTTGGTGAACCTACCTTGCAAGCCTTTTTCATCTGTTTGGCCTACACTTATTAGGTTTTTAGTGATAGTGAATACATAGAGAACCTGTGTACCTAAGAACCAACTTAGGGACTTGTGGAGAAAGAGACTATACCTCAATCCCCCTCAAGCGCATATAGTGGGGATTCATGCTTTAATTATCAATCCGATGAGTATCAAAACCTAGACGAGTGTATGAAGACATGCATTCAAATGATGATCAATGCAATTGTGCTTTTCTAAGAGTGCAAACAAGGCAAAGACTAATCCAAACAAGCTTCAACTGTCAGTCATGGTGTCACGATACTTGGTGCAACAACCAACAGTAAATTGAGCTTTTCTCTTAACTTTGAACTCCAAATATAGGAAATAGCATATGCATTTCGAAGCTCTCGAAAAGACACATCCAATGGCAGTATTTTCACTCAATTCTGATGCTTCTACCTCAAGTTATGAGCAAAATATTGAGTCGCGAAAATGACCTTCCTACACTTCAGCACTTCCTACACTTCTCACACATCTTAACAACAACGAACAAACACTTTCATGGATAGACAACACTTCCTAACACTCTTTCCAAGCAACACACATGCATACAAGCTCACAAAGACGATGATACAGAGAGGAGAAGACACAAATTCGAATTTCTGTGCTCTTGATTCTCACAATGGCCAAAAGTCTTTACAAAGAGTCACAAATTGACTTATATACTAGTGCCCTAAAAATGGTCGTTTCATACAAGAGACCGGCACTTTATTCACTAAAAGACTAATTTTCTACTAATATACATGGGTAAGCTACTAATATCTTTGGGTATGCATCTAGAGGACTCCTCTAGTGCATTTACAATGGAAATTATATTACAAAATGATTATGATACAAAAATTGGGTGTCCAAATTGGAAAACTTTTGGGGCCCTTCTTTTTCTCTGCCTTGTGCTCTTCCTTGCTCTGCAACACTCTCCCCCTCTTTGTCTCTGTCGTCCCTTGACAGGCTTTAGCTTCTCCTTGGCTGCTTGCTTTAGTCTTTTGAGTACACGCATCCAGTGGTCGAAGAAGCAATAAGGACCGTCAGACAATTGGTTATCTTATCCGAGGTCTATCCTTTGCTTCTATCTTCGGCTTGCTTAAGAGGTCTGAATACACGCACCCAGTGGTCGAAGAAGCGGTAAGGACTGTCAGCGAATTTGTTATTTTATCCGATGTAAGTCTTTTGCTTCTGTTTTCCCCTTGATATCCCGTACATCACAAATTTGGGTTGCCGCATTCAGTCGGGTTGCCACACACGCCACCAGTGACCTCTATCTTGCTTGTGGTCCTCTGATTTGTCCTGGTTGCACACATCTGACCCTGTTGTATTGCTTTGAGCCTGTTTACTTTCTTTTCACCACACGCGATCAACGGAAGGATTAGTACCTACCAATTATTGTCTTGCACTTCTTCATGGATAGCTCTTGGCCTTGGTTCCTCCTTCCACCTACGTGCTTTTCCTTGATGCGTGCCCCTGCGGGGCTCTGTGCAGAGATGGATGTTGCGCCCCTGTGGGGCTTCTTGCAGAAATATATCTTCAAATATTATCTTTTTAGTGAAGCTTCTTTCGTTGTCTTCTTCTTTTCTTCTTTTTGCTTGATTCTCCCTCAACACTGCCCCCCTCCTGGACCCTGTCGTCCCCGACAGGCTTTGAAAGTCGACGGGAGTATGTTCTATACACTTTTTGCTCTGTTTCGTTAAGCAAATTGGCTTCACGTATCATTAACTGCTTCCACTGTTCTGCTTTTACGCCATCATTTTGTTGATATATTTAGGTAGTGATGTGTGTGAACACTCTAGGACTGCCGGGGCACTTTTTTCCCTCTTTAGGAGGTTTTTTTCCCCCGGCTTGTATATACGCCTATTGCCCTAATGGGCTACTTATCTTTTTACATTCTCTAGTAATACATTCAGTCTTGTGTGTTGTGCTCCAAGCTTCTTCCTCTTCCTTGTGCTGTTCGCGTGCTTCCGCAGACGTCTAACTCCAACAATTGGTATCAGAGCAGGTCGTTGATTCTTCCAGGGCGCCGTCGACACTCCTCCGTTTGCAGTCTCAGATTCGCACAAAATTTGGTGAGCATACTCAGGGTGTTTTCGAGATCTGAGCTCGTTTCGGCCTCCGAATGCACTATCGCAGTGCTTGTGCAGGCTATTTCGTCCTTTTGTGCCAAAGGTATATACCAGTTTCTGTTCGGCAGTTTAAGCGTCTCGAAGTCTGCTACAGGTCTAGCAGAACTCGTCTGGGCAGTTCTGTTCAACTTTTTGAGATACAGTCAATTTTCTGCATCAAGGTATTTTAGTCACCGGCCATGGCTGAAAGCAGTGATGTATTCCGTATGTTGGCTGTTGAGGATAAGTTGGATGGTACCAACTACCCATTATGGGCTTATATGATGCGACATGTACTGGTTGCAAAAGGATTGTGGAACATTGTGCAGGGTGTTGAAAGACGTCCTGTTACAGCTGTAACGACAGGTACTGCAAATACAGATGTTGGAGCTGATGAAGATGGTGTCGAAGATGATATTCCGCAGATTCCTATTCGTGCTGCTATTTCTGTTGCACCTACTGCAGAGCAGATTCGTTGGGATGGCAGAGATGCCCAGGCACATGCATTGATATCTTTGTCTGTCAAACGTGCCATTATTCCTCACATTCGCTCTTGCAGAACAGCAAAGGATGCTTAGGATACACTTACCACTTTGTACCAGGCTAGGAATGAGGCTCGTGTTGCTTACCTCCGAAAACAGTTGGAGAGTGAGCACATGAATGAAGGTGATTTGATGGACAGTTTTCTTACAAAGATCAAAGACCTGAAGGAACAATTGATTTCTGCTGATGAGGTTATACCAGATAGCTCACTTGTGCAGACCGTTCTGAATGGCCTTCCTGATTCATATCAGAGTTTTGCCTCTACTCTTCGATTGATGATGAAAGGCAATCCGAATGCCTTGTCATTTGAGGAATTAGTCTCTGTTCTGTTGCAAGAAGATCAGTCCAGGCAGAACAGGTCCATTATGCGTGTTGCAGATCAAGCTTTCCTGGCTAGTCAGAAGGGCAAAGGAAAATGGAGCTCTTCTACTAGTAAGCAGAAATCTGCAAATGCTGCACAATCGAAGAACCAGGATAAAGATGAGAAGAAATCAGAAAAGCAGAAATTGTTCTGCAAGTACTGTAAAGGAAATGATCATATTATAAAGAACTGTCCAAAACTGGCTGCTAAAGAGGCAAAGAAGAAAGAGGCTGGAATGGTTGTTGTAGAGGCCTCTACACCAAAAACAGAGTCTGCAAATCTTGTGCAGGAAGAAGAATGGGCGTTTACTACTGTCTGCAGTTTTGACCCATCTTCTCATGATTAGTGCATGTCTGCAGTAGACTCAGATGTTTGGTACTTTGACAGTGGGGTAACCAAACATATTACCTCGCAGCGCAGTTTCTTCTCTTCACTCGAGCCTGCCCCTACAGGGAATACTGTCACATGCGCCAATAACTCCTCTTATCCTGTTATGGGAGTTGGTAAGATCATTCTGACTACTGCTGATGGTAGTTCTTTCACTTTGTCAGATGCTTTATTTGTGCCAGGGATCAAAAAGAACCTGTTATCAGTTTCTGCATTAGCCAAGATTGGCTTGGTTGTGAAATTCGTTGATGACAGGTGTACAGTCCATGATCTCTCAAATGGCGATGTGATTATTGCTTCTGGCATTTTATGTCGTGGGCTGTATAAGCTCATAGACTATGAAAAATCTGTGAATGATTCGGCATGTGCAGTTCATGATTCTCAGGCTATGTCAGATGCAAAGCTTTGGCATCCACGCTTTGGTCATCTGAATTTTGCTAGTTTGTTACGCCTGCAGAAATCTGAAATGGTCTCCTCTTTGCCCAAACTTGAGGCACCTGGAAAACATGTTTGTGAAGGCTGTATTTTGGGCAAAATGCAGCGTTCTTCCTTTCCAAAAGATGGTACAGTTCGGGCTATGCAGAAATTGCAGCTTGTACATAGTGATGTCTGTGGTCCTATGCAGACACCCTCTTTTGGAAATTACCTTTACTTCGTGACTTTCATTGATTATTTTTCCAGGCATGCATGGGTATATCCACTCAAAGCAAAGTCCGAAGTGTTCATGTGCTTCAAACAGTTTTTGGTTTTGGCTGAAAATCTGTCAGCATGTAAAATGGGCACCCTCCGTTCTGATCGAGGGGGGGAATATATGTCTTCTGATTTTAATGCATTTCTGGCTGAACGTGGGATAAAACACCAGTGTACAGTGCCGTATACACCTCAACAAAATGGAGTTGCTGAACGAAAGAATAGGTCACTCATGGAGATGGCGAGGTGCATGGTCAAAAGTCAGGCTTTACCACATAGTTTCTGGCTTGAGGCTGTCATGTGTGCAGCATATGTACTGAACAGGTGTCCCATGAAAGCGTTGCAGTCTATCACTCCATATGAGGCTTGGCATGACCGCAAGCCATCTGTTGCTCATCTGCGTGTTTTTGGTTGTTTGGCATATGCATTAGTGCCTGAACAACATCGCAGAAAATTGGATGATAAGGCAGTAAAATGTATTTTTGTTGGGTACAGTTCTGAAAGTAAAGGCTATCGTCTGTATCATCCACAGACTAAACGCATTCTGGTTAGCCGTGATGTCTTTGTGGAAGATGCTATTCAACCATTGCTTTCATGTACTAAGGAGACATCTGTTAGCTCCAAAGACATGTATGATACTTTGATGCCTCTTTTTACAGGTGGACAGGCTAGCGCTGGTCCTAATGAGGCAACTTCTCAGCCTTTGCATGTTTCATATGATGATGCAGATCATTCCATTTCTGATGCAGATTTACATGATGCACTTGTTGATGAGAGACCTGATATTGAACAGGCAAAAACTATGCCAAAATGGCTGGTGCAAACTTTGCGTGACAACAAATTAGATGCACCTTTGTCATATCGTACTCGTTCAGGCTCTCATAGTACCTCCTTTGCATCAGATTGCTATGCTATGGCTGCATCTAGTCTCTGTGATGAGAATGAGCCTGTTTCTTTTGATGAAGCACAAAATTCAGAAAATTGGATGGCTGCTATGCAATCTGAATATGATGTTATAATGAAGAATGGTACATGGTCTTTATGTGACTTGCCTCCTGGCAAGAAGGCCATTGGCACTAAGTGGGTATACAAGCTGAAGCGTAAACCTGATGGTACAGTTGACAGGTATAAGGCTAGGCTTGTTGCAAAGGGTTATGCGCAGGAAAGAGGCATTGATTTTGATGAGACCTTTGCACCTACATGCCGGATGACTACTGTTCGGAGCATTTGTGCACTTGCAGCCCATCATGGTTGGAATGTACATCAGTTGGACATTAAAACAGCATTTCTGAATGGTGACTTGCATGAAGAAGTGTATGTTTTTCAGCCCCGTGGCTTTGTGCAGAAAGGGCATGAAAACCAGGTGTGCAGGTTAAAGAAGGCGTTATATGGTTTAAAGCAAGCACCACGTGCTTGGTATGAGAAAATACATGCCTATCTGATTGCACATGGTTTTGAGAACAGTCCAACTGAAAGCACCTTATATGTTAAGCGTGCTAATGATGTGCTTTTGATCATTGTTGTCTATGTAGACGACATGCTGCTCACTGGTCCTCTTGAGAAGCATATTGCTGATTTCAAGGCTAATTTGCATGCCTCATTTGAGATGTCTGATTTGGGGCATTTGCATCACTATTTGGGCATTCAGTTTATTCAAGTTGATGGTGGAATGGCTTTGTGTCAAACGAAATATATTGACACATTATTGCAGCGTTTTGGCCTTGAAGACTGTAAGCCTATTGCCACTCCTATGGAGACAGGTTTACGATTGAGTCTTCATGATGCTGGAGATGCATTTGATGCTGTTCTCTATCAGCAGGCTGTTGGATGCTTGATTTACTTATGCATTACTCGGCCAGATATTCAGTTTGCTGTCTCACAGATGAGCAGGTTTATGCATTGCCCAAGAGTCACGCATTGGAAAGCGGTTAAGCGCATCTTTCGCTACTTGAGTGGTACTCGGCTACTTGGGTTGTTTTATCCCAAGGGGGGATCACTACCGCCAGATTTGCATGCTTTTTCTGACTCAGATTGGGCTGGTTGCTATGACACTCGTGTGTCCACCAGTGGTTTTTGCTTCATGCTTGGTAGCTCATGTATATCTTGGTTGAGCAAGAAGCAGCCTACTGTGGCCACTTCCAGTTGTGAGGCTGAGTATAGGGCAGCTTTCACAGCGACTGTTGAGTGTGTGTGGCTCAGACGCCTTATGGCTGATTTGGGTGTTGGCCAGTCTTCTGCCACCACCATCTTCACTGACAGTCAGAGCGCATTGGAAGTTGCGAGGAACCCTGTGTTCCATGCTCGCACTAAGCACATTGAGGTGCATTATCACTATGTCAGGGAGAGGTTCTCTGCTGGGGAGATCAGCTTGGCATATGTGCCCACGCAGGAGAACATTGCAGACCTTTTCACGAAGGCTCTGCCTAGGGAGAAGTTTGAAGCTTTCCGCAAAGCTTTGGGCTTACTTCCTTTTGTGAAGTGATTTCCACATAGCTCGGCACTTCCTTATACATGAGTGCCAGCTCCTTGTTCACCGCATCACTCCCAGGGGGGATTTGTTGATATATTTAGGTAGTGATGTGTGTGAACACTCTAGGACTGCCGGGGCACTTTTTTCCCTCTTTAGGAGGTTTTTTTCCCCCGGCTTGTATATACGCCTATTGCCCTAATGGGCTACTTATCTTTGTACATTCTCTAGTAATACATTCAGTCTTGTGTGTTGTGCTCCAAGCTTCTTCCTCTTCCTTGTGCTGTTCGCGTGCTTCCGCAGACGTCTAACTCCAACACATTTGGTGGCTGTCTGTGGTCCGCAAAAAAGCTGAGCTCATATGCCACTAATCTTGCATTTAAATTGGATGACATCTTTAAAAAGATTTATGAATCGATTTCAAAAAATCCTGTGAAAAAGGCTTCTTCGAACGTTTGCATATAGGTACTCGGCAAAAACATCAACCTAGAATAATATGCCATTATTGTTGGTTGGCTAGGCATAACAGACAAATCAAAAACAAGAATATCTGTGCCTTGATTAATGCCAATGAAGTTCAAAAATGTATATGCCGCGTGTTTGAAGACCTTTAACACTGTAAGTATCATACTGAGTATTTTATTGGTCATCTTGATAGTTAAATCGGGTACTGTTGCATAATTTTGCAACCAAAATTCAATGGTTTTAATCATGTAATCCTCCGTAGGTAGATAGTTATGCGGTGGACTTGGAAGTAGTGGGTAGTTTAGCCACTGTTTATTGATCACACCCGTCTTTTGCATATCCAAAAATTCTCGTGCTTCTCTACGCCGTGGTCTCGGACAGAAAGAAGGATTCACCTGTAGTAAATATGATGCTGTTTGCCAGTGCACCCGTAATGTAGGATGTTTCTCCAAAAATTTCCTTCTCCGAACAGGCTGTGTTGCTTCAAACTCTTCTTGAGTATAGTTGAATGTGTCACTTTTGAACTGTAGCTGTTCGTCTGGATCTATCTGTGTGATCTTCCTGATGTATTGTCTTGTTTTCTCTTTCATCAGTCCGTAGGGAATGTTGAAAGGCTTCATGATCTTCTCTAAGTCTTTACCTTTAATCTTTGATTCTTTCATGACTTTGATGACTTCATTTTCAAAATTTTTTGTCAACCGGGACACCAATAGTGTCCGTTCCTTCTGACTTATTTCTGCAGTATATGGCATTGGATGATCATCATGTGGGTACACCATCTGCTCTTTTATTGGAGAATTATAAATCGGGGGAGATAGAGGACGTACCTCTACCTCGTCAGTAGGATTTTCTTTTGTCGGCTCTACTGGTGTCCCGATTGATGCTTTCTCTTCTGCTTTGGTCCCTAATTGTGCTAAGCGCTCAGTCTTTTCTTTTACTTCTTGCATTGCTGCTCTGAGCGCTTCTTTTGCTGCAAGCAGTTCATTACCAATTTCTGCTACATGATCCATATTTTCACTGTAGCTTGCTGCCAGTCTGGCGTTAGCAGTGTTCAACTGTTTCCTAAGCTCAGTGGTTTCTGAGGCATACTTTAGAGTCCATTCTTCTCTTAATGCTTGCTCTTGTTTCAGCATATCTGCATATTTTGCAATCTGATCTCTTAACTCTTTCTGATCAATATCTGTTGTTTCTTGTTTTTCGAGAGGTTGATCGTATAGCAATGACTTCATCAGTTCTTTATTTCTGTTTTGTAAATTGTCATTTTTCTTCCATGTACACCTTTAGTTGTGTTTCGAGCAAGTTGCTTCTAGCTTTCATTTTCTCTTTGTCAGCTTCGCTGGCTTCATGTAATCTTTGTAGGTCTGTCAGCTGTGCTTGGAGTTAGTGATGCTGGGTCATCAATGTATCACATTGTGTTTTTACTGTGACTAACTCCGTTTCTTTGGTTGCAATTTCTTTCTGGGCCTGGACGAGTTGTGCAGCTAGTTCTTCACTCATAATTTGAAACTGATTCTTTTCCCTCATGGCCTTGTCATAATCTGCATCTGTATCCATCATCTGTTGTTGTGTATCCATGGCCGTTTGTATCATTTGTTTGACAACAGGTTTTAATTGAGTAATATCCACATTTAACCATGTGGTAGGGATACTAGGTTCTGCACCTGTTGTCACATCTTTCCCTTGCGCCACGTGTAATGTAGTATCATGGGGCTGCCTAATATGAAGTTGGATCCTTGGCTCAGCCTCCATGTGGTCAACCTTGCCTTGAGGTGTATCATCAGGTACCTCGATCACAATTGGCTCTTTGTTTTGTAGTATTCCTAAGTCCACGTTCAGTGGAGTTTGTATCTCTTCTTTGATAGGTGGCATGGGAGCTTTATTTGTGATGGGAACTTCTTCCACACTTATCTTTGATTGGTCATTCAGTTGAATTACATGCACGTTTTCAAGGGGGGTCTCTATGTTCTTCGCTTGCGACTGTTGGGTTTCAGGTGTGATTTCTACTTGATTGATCTCTGTCCATTCGTCATTGTTAGTTTCGGTTCTTATGATAGTGTCTAGGGTATCTTTTTTAGGACTGGATTCTTCATTGGAACTCGAATCTTCCAAGCCCAATTCTTTGTATCTGGCCACTTGTTCAGGGGTCTATTCTATATCTTCCATTCTCCGTTCTTTGCTGGCCTACCTGTAATGGTGACGTTGAATATTTAAATTCACTTGCCCTTGCATATACTGATGTGTTTCTTTGAGTGCTGTTGAGAGATCTCTTTTCGTGATTGTTGGTTGGATCCAAGGAATCTTTGGCAATGTGTGTGTCCTCTTTGATTGTGGTGTGGCCTGGGCTTCTTTCTCTCTAAGGCGTTTAGTGCCCCTCATGGTTTTTCTTGAACTTGTTCCCACTTCTTCTATAGATATTGCCATCTTCTTTTTCTTTGGTATAGTCGCTGACTTGGCATATTTGGCTAGCTCTACGCCTCAAGTGCATATAGTGGGGATTCACGCTTTAATTATCAATCCGATGAGTATCAAAACCTAGACGAGTGTATGAAGACATGCATTCAAATGATGATCAATGCAATTGTGCTTTTCTAAGAGTGCAAACAAGGCAAAGACTAATCCAAACAAGCTTCAACTGTCAGTCATGGTGTCACGATACTTGGTGCAACAGCCAACAGTAAATTGAGCTTTTCTCTTAACTCCGAACTCCAAATATAGGAAATAGCATATGCATTTCGAAGCTCTCGAGAAGGCGCATCCAATGGCGGTATTTTCACTCAATTCTGATGCTTCTAATTCAAGTTATGAGCAAAATACTGATTCGTGGAAATGACCTTCGTACACTTCAGCACTTCCTACACTTCTCACATATCTTAACAACAACGAACAAACACTTTCATGGATAGACAACACTTCCTAACACTCTTTCCAAGCAACACACATGCATACAAGCTCACAAAAAAGATGATACAGAGAGGAGAAGACACAAATTCGAATTTCTGTGCTCTTCATTCTCACAATGGCCAAAAGTCTTTACAAAGAGTCACAAATTGACTTATATACTAGTGCCCTAAAAATGGTCGTTTCATACAAGAGACCGGCACTTTATTCACTAAAAGACTAATTTTCTACTAATATACATGGGTAAGCTACTAATATCTTTGGGTATGCATATAGAGGACTCCTCTAGTGCATTTACAACGGAAATTATATTACAAAATGATTATGATACAAAAATTGGGTGTCCAAATTGGAAAAATTTTGGGGCCCTTCTTTTTCTCTGCCTTGTGCTCTTCCTTGCTCTACAACTGAACCTTACTCAGAATGTTTTCCTACCATTGGAAGCTTTGAAATTACCAATCTTCTCAACATTGTGCTTAATATCATCCCTTTTTTGTACTTCATGTCTATGCTTTGGACTTTCCAAGTCAGATAGAAGAGCAATGTTGCCTGCAAGATGGTTTGAACATCGTGAATCTATGTAGAACAAATGATCATCTTCTTTAGCTCCTTTGCAGCTTAGATTCATTAGAAGCAATGAGTCTTCATGCGGTTGATCCTCTGAATAATTGTTGAAGTCCCTTCTATTGTTACTTCTAATTTTGTTGTTAAAGTTGTGTCCACCTTTGCCTCTAGTGTTTCCATCTCCACTTCTTCCACTTCCTTTCTGGGTCTTTCCATTGAACCAATAATTTTGAGTGGTGTGATTGGTCTTATCACATATGGCACAAGGTTGAACATTTTGGACTTTGGTTTTTTCATGATTTGGTCCTTTCTTCTTCCCTTTCCACTTACTCTTGCTTGCAAAGTTGTCTTGGGAAGTCTCCTCTTCATCCTTTTCCTTCTTCTTGCCTTTTAGGTTCTTGTCCTTCTTATCTGCATATAGAGTACTAGTTGAATTACAACATATTTTGTAAGTGACCATTCATTTCAATTGAGCTAGGATGGGGCATTACACTCAACCAATCAAGGCCTTGATTGATTCAGAGCTGCCACAAGTGCCATTATGTATTCTTGCTTTCAAGATGTGAACTTATGAATGGATCCAATTGAGGTTTACCTCATAGGATTAGGAGGTGTGGAAACCCCTTGCATGGGTGAGGTGGAACTTCTAATATTAGTGTGCCATGATGAAGATCTCATTGAACCTTTGATATTGTGCCAAGCTTGGATATATGATCATGTGGCAAGCTTAAACCACATAAGTCATCTTCTTCAGGTTTGGGTAAACGAGCAACATATTATGGTGGAATTTAAAACTAGCATGATCAATGATCGTGGTTTGACAAAGAGCCTTGATTCTTCTAGTCTAAATTTGGCAAAAATGATGTTGATATACACCTAATTTGCTATGAAAAATGCCTCACACCTTGATGAAAAGATCAGGCAACCATTGGAACTCACTTCTTTTCTAAAGAGGAGTGTCATATCCACAAGTCAACCATGAAGGCATGCAAAGCAGAAGCTTGAAGCAAGAAGATTACACTCCACTAGATCAGTAAAGCCATGGAGGTACCATCTATTCTAGACATGAAGCAAATATGGATGTGAAATGGTGAGCAATCAGTTTCTCCACCATAATTAAAGCCATAATTAGAGAAGCAAAACATGAAGATAGAATGACGGTCAACAAGGCAAGAAAGAAATCAACCATAAAAAATTCTACAAATTTGGGTACCAAAGAGGTCAATGAAGGTAGACCCTAATAACTTGCAAATTTGGGTGCCTAATATCTACTTGAGATCCCAAATTTCCCCTCATAAGCTCTTAGTTTGTAAGAAATCTCGATCCATCCCAATCCACCACACATGTAGACAAACAACTATTGTATTTGAAAGAACATGTAATTTTGTTTTTAGAACAAATTGGAAATGGTGCCTAAACGGTCCCAAGACCAAATAAGATCATCATCTCATAGTAAAGTGTATCATTCCATAACCATCTCTTGTAATCCCATAAGGGAATAATTAAAAGTCAATAAACCTTGTAATTAACCATTATCCCAAAAACCTTGTAATATACCGATGCATCATCAAAATCATGTTGAGATCATGCACTATTCAAAGTATGCATACAAGAAGTCTAGTGACTTGCTTTAGGCACAAGACCTTCAATGATCACTATCACAGAGCATAGGGATACAAGGGAAGCATATCAATATTGGAAAGGGACCAAGGTCTTGCTCAATTTCATTGGAAATACTAATGCCTTTTTCCTTGTCATAGCAGATCTAAAAAGCACTTACGAGTACAAGTAAGCAATGGAAAAAGAAGGCTCTAGTTCCAGAGAGACTGACATTAGTACCCTGCCCATTGAAGAATACCCCACAGAGGTAATCCCTCAATTCCAGAATTATTAGGATGCCATTCCCATCTTGGACCACCCTCCATTAGGATGATCTGAAAGAGTTCATGCATAGTCTCAGAGGTTTAACGAGTTGGTCCGACCCCTAATAGATGCTCACTACCATCTCGGAGTCAAAGTTCGAGCTCAACAACACCTGGGGACATTTCCAATTCTTTTATAGGGAATTCAAGGAATTTTAGGCTCAACTGATTTATAAACATCTAGAAATGAGTAGGACTAATTGACTATTTCCATGCATCATTGCCAAAGCCAAACTTTATGAGGTGCTATTACCTGGTGTATACTCTACAACTAGGGGTAGACAAAGATCTTCCTCAAAATTTTTTCATACCATCACTCCTACCAAAAAAGGAACCAAAACGATTCAAACTATCTCACAGATTGGTTAATGAAGCTCTAAATATGCAAGGTCGAGATGTCCCTACTGACAAGGATACATATATGCCAGATACCATGAAGAAACGAGATATACTGAAGATCAACCAGATGATTGCCATCATACCAAGTTTGTATGTTATATTATGAATATGCATGCAACACTTCACCTTTCGAGGGCAAGATCGCTTCATGCAACCTCATAAGAACATTTGGTTCAATTTATACTTTGTAGAGTCAATACAGATCTAGATAGATATACCTCATTAGATCATAGACCAGCTCTACATATCTAATGCACGATGGTAGCATAAACAATTTCTAAATGAGTGTTGTGCCATTACCAAGATCATCTATATGTGCTTGGCATACAACATTCCAATAGAGCGAGCACTAAGATGAGCACAACTACAACTTTTACAACAAAGAAAGTCCTGAGGAGTCCCTCAATCAAAGCATATGTGAGGAAGAATCTCGTGTCTACAACCTACAAGCACCATCACCATCGAGAAGTGTCACCCACAACTATACCAAGAACCATTCCACGGTTCACCATTCCCCTCCTAAGCCCAAATAAATCACATACCATGGCCACTAGAGGGGAAGCAATAACAGCCCACCAATGAGCTCTACCGCTCACCCAAGAATTCAATTTTCTAGTAACTGTAGGACTAGATGACATGGATACATTTGACTTTTAGCAAGTCTTGCACGACATTCTTGTATTCCCAATGTGAGGGTGGAAATTGGATAAAAAGAGGAAGAAGGACAAGATAAAATGGGCCCATCTAGAAGACATGAAGGACAACAACATATTGAGGAAGAGCATCTAGCCCCATCAGATGAAGAATAGGAGTCACCTAGGTCTGAGGGTGAAGACATGCATCAAAGCGATCATGAAGAAGAAGTTGAACCAACATACACAAAAACTCTCAAACGATTACATAAAACTATGCAAGAGATTGGGTCTCATAGCCTGTTATCAAGACAACAAATTCATGTAGTGTTAGAATAGTTGCTGGAAGAAGATGATGTGGATCCCTTCTTCTACCAACCCATATGAGTCTTAGTAGAAGAAGTAGGAGTAGTTGAGGCTCTCAACCATATGATCAAGAAACCCAATGTACCATATGACACCAAAAGAATTAGAACTCTTTCTTGTTCATGCAAAACCATCCAACTCTTTGTAACCCCACCACTTCTTCTATGACCACCCTTGTTACCTCAACTATACAAGCTTCCACTATTGAAGTCATTAGTCAATCAATAGAAACCACTTTCTAGACACCTCCTCACACACCCTCTCCATTTTCAACCCATGTAATGTTCCCTCTTACAATCTCTAGAACCAATCTTAACCACTGCCACCTAAACACCCATCATTAGCTATCTTGTACCCACCGCTATTCCCACTCCAAGTTTTGAGTTCTATATCCCATCTTCACACACTCAACTATTTTCTTCCCATGTAAATCCCTTGTACAATGCTAGCCTTTCTATGCCATCAAACATACTATGAGAACCATTAGTTTTACACTCCACCTCCATTGCATCTTATATTCCACCAACAATGCACCATATCCACCTCCTCTCCAACCCTCCTTTGCTCCATTTCAAATTCCATATCACTACCCTTTTCTCATCCAATTACATTTTTCTTCAACATTCAATCCACCTTCTACACGTCCTTCAATCTGGGACACTCTCAGATTCATCAAACATTTTTCACGATCCTTTCTATTTACCATCTTATACCCAACTTGTTTTCACCATCACAATTTTTGTCAACTATCACACACACATCATCACACACCTCACCCACACGATCACTGTTCACGATAGACACCACACACATGACCATGTTTGACTCCATGGACATATCACCACCACTCCCCCACCCCACCACACTTCCATAATCCGCAATCCCCCCTCCACCAACCTCACTTCCACCCACTCTTGTTTTTCCTTCTACATCTACAATCTCCCCATGTCACAAGAGTCATATTCCTATTCCCTTATTAATGTTGTGAATTTTTTATCTTAGGAGATGTAGGATTAAGCATCTCTAAGTCATCCAGGCAAAAGCCAAAATGCATTGGACTATCAAAGCATACCCATAGAAGAAGGATTTCTACCTTCACCTTAGAATTTGGGCCCGACCTTGAGAAATGCCTATTAGTAATTCCTAATGAGTGGTTGTGATTCCTTATTAGTTTCATAATCTTGTTGATTTAGGTCAATTAGAATACATGTAGGAAGCAAAACTAGAGTATGATTGGAGATGGAGAATATTTCAATTTATGGCAAGAAAATTTGAGGGTCTTCAAAATCTAAAGGATCTTCAAGCCTTATGAAAGAGGTGAGGATCGGAGAGATTCTAGACCGCCTACACCTAAGCACAATTTCTTCTTCTACTACCACACTATACACTCCATCACACTTGATAAAGACAAGAATGTTTTCCTAGACATTTATGATGTGAGGCCTTAGAGAATGGGTTAGGAAGACTTATTTCGAGTGCAATAGCAAAATATTATTTGAAAAGATGAATAAAATGAGTTATTACAACTCAAAAATCAGATACAATTGTTAATTGGGAAGAGTACTAAGTTAGAAAAGCAAATTGAGGATTACATATTTAATGATCAAAATAGTAAATTATTTATCTAAAAGTTGTAGAAATAGAAAATAGAGTGGGTCAATGCATTAATTGCTATTTTTGATGCAATTATCACTTCATATCCACAAATCTCTCTAGGAAATATTTTGTTATAGGAAATAATCAATGGATGTAAGGAGATTGAAGCCAAAATCTTGGACATATAAGAGGATCTCGTACTTTATGGTTGGTGTATAATAGAATATAATACAAAAAGTTAAGGGTTGTAGTCACTCAAGATAGATAAAAACTATGGAATCCTTTCAAAGAAATGATCCAAATAATGATCACACAAAGTAATGACTTCTTCTCTAGTATTTCTTCCAAATGAAAATTTGAGGAGTTGAATAGCTAGAGCAAGGAAAAAGAAAATTAGTTACAAATGTAGGATGCTTAGGTAACTATTTTAAAAGCACAAATGGCAACAACAAATTATTGCCTTATAGATGGAAGATACAAAAAGATATATCAAACAAGTTGATCACATTCAAGAGAAACTAAATTCTAAAACATTGAACTTATTAACTCAAGTTTTTGTGAAACAAGGTGCAATTTAGGATAAGCAGCATACTAATGTCAACCAGCTAGATAATTATAACAAGCCTTATCAGTATATTAACAATATATTAGCATGGACATGTCTCCTTAATTGATTAAGGAAGAATCACACAACAATCAGGATATGCAATTGCAAAGGGAAACCATGCCAAATCTTGATATGGATCAAGGACCTTGTGGTTCTTCATCTAATCTTGGCCAGAATCTCTCCACCGATCTATGCAACGTGTTGACATAGCTAGGTGGAGGAGAACTTATTCTAGCTCAATCATTGTATTTTGTTTTCCATTTAGAATTTTTGCACATACTTTGTATTGATTTAAAAATCTTCATGCGAATGAAGTTACAAAATTATTTGGAAGTGAACAACCATGTGCAAATTCTATTAATTAAAGTTGGGTTTATGCGAATGAAGTTATAAATTTATTTGGAAGTGAACAACCATGTGCAACTTCTGTTAATTAAAGTTGGGAAGAGTAGGCTCCGTCGAACTTCCTTAAAAAAAAAAAAAAAAAAAAAGAAAAAAAAACTTCCTACTTATAAATAAAATCAGTTCATTCAACGTAAGGATTAGAACCAAAGAACATATTGCATCATACAAAGTAGAAGAATACTATGTTTTGGTGTATGGGCGTGGTGCTTTTTGATGTAATGTCATATTGATCTCGTAAATATCAATTCTCTTGATATATGTATTGCGTCAATTGAGTCATAGTTTGTCATGAAGTGATTTTGGCTTGTAATCTAGTTATTCAAAGTGGAAAATCATTGCATCTATCTTGCGTTATTATTGTATTAAGTAATCGTGATAGAGCAATATTATCATAGTAGAGTTTCCTATCAAGTTATTATAGTGTAGTACTACAACATAGTAAATCATCTAAACTGTGAATATTCTTTTACATATTGCATAGGAAACTAGCATTGTTTAATATAGTGCTTTTGGTGATTGTTCTTGAGTATTCAGATATCAAGCTCAACATGTGATGATCAAGGATGACAGGTACCATTTTTTGTTTCTCTGACATGTATAGTGTTTATGTTGATATGTATGAGAGATATTTTTACTGAGCTTCACTAGATCTATCTATCAAGAGTGATGTTTTTCTTGCCAGCTCACTGATTCATGGACATTTGGGTTTTCTTTATGCATTGCTCTATATATATTGTATTAGTTGTATTGTTGTATTGGGTCATCTTTGTACATTATTTTTATGTAACAAAAGAAGTAGAAGAAGGGTACTCTTCCTTGCCTCAATCTGTGTGTGCTCCTCTCCTTGGTCTGTGAGAGTGTGTGAGAGCTCTCTTCCTTATCTCATTTCTCTTGACATGATATCAAAGCCAATGTGGCTATAGAGAGCTCATGAAGAAGGTTGATAGTAAACAATTTGTGAGAACTCATGGAGAATACGTGTTTCAAAAAGGATCTTAGATTGCTATGAAATTTAGTGTAGTGTGCAAGTAGAAAGTAGAAATTATTCCTTTAGGGGGAACTTGTTATGTGAAGAATTTTGTTTTAGAGCCACTTGGACCTTTGTTTTGAGCCTTCAAGGTGGGGCCCTTAGAAAAATAGATTAATTTGCAAAATTGTAAATTGCATTCTATTTTGTATCTTCAAAATAGATAAGCTCAAGAATTTCAAGTTATTCTATGTATTCTTGATACACGAAAGTTGTGTTTTTTGAACTATCAATTCATGGTCTATAGTGTTCAAGTAGAGGTATTGCTTCTAGTGTCTTCCCCATATTCTAAACTATTAGAGAAATGGAAAATGCTCATGGAATGAGCCAACTTATGATCAAGAAGTTGGACAAGAAAAAAAATCCATGCTTGGAGCTTCAAAAGGAAAAATTTCCTTATGGGAAAAGGCTACTAGAAGTACAAAGGAGAAAATGAAAACCCCCAATAGTTACTAGAGAGGAATCAAACAACACACTAGTTAAGAGCATATGAAGAGTGGAATTAAGAAGCAAAAAAGGTAATGTATTTGCTATCTATTGGCATAAAAGATAGCATGATTGGGCATATATAGGATACTAAAACTCTAAAAGAGGTTTGGAACACTTTGCTCACATTGTATCTGACCAATACAAATGCATGGAAATTACAACTAAAAAAATGAGCTACATACATTAGAGAAAAAGAGCATGTGAATAAGTGAGTACATCTTAAAAATCAAATGTTTTGTGTGAGTCACTTGCATCCATTGGTAACAACGTAGCTGAAAATGATAACATTGAAGTGTGCCTTCATGGTTTAGGAGCTGCATATAAGTAGTTTATAACTTCTATTTAGAACAGGAGAAATATTCCAAATTTTCTTGATCTTGTGTCCATGTTGATAATTGAAGAAAAGGACCTAACTCAAAGTTTGAAGAAAAAGTTTGTTTTGAGTAGGTATTCTACTCTAGTAGAGGCTTTGGAAGTGAACAAAAAAACAATAACTATGAACAAGTTCAAAAACAAACTAATGAAGGAGGTAGAGAGCAATTTCTAGGAAAGGGGAGCCAAAGAGGCCACAAAATATTTCAAAAGAAATGATTCACGTAATGATAGTAAGTGATCCTAGAATTATGGTAAAGATAGTCACTTTGAACATGATTGCAAGTTGAAGAATCAAAATAGTAGAACGCAGCAAAACAACTATGCATCCATAAGTACAGATGATTCAGAGAAAATTTTTATGATCCAACATCATATTATGAACATAATGTTTGTTGATGTCTCAAAGTTGAATGTTAATGTTTGGTATGTTGATTCATGTGCTTCAAATCACGTGACCAACCAGGCATATGCTATGTTAGCTACAAGACCAAACATTGCATTTGTAGTGGAGTTGTGAGCAGATATATGTTTAATCCTAGTAAGAAGCATTGGGAAGCAATCAAGATGATTTTGAGATATTTGAGTGTTACAATGTACAAGTATCTATGCTTGGGTAGAGGAGAGGCATCTATTATTGGTTATAGAGATTATGATTATGTTGCTTGTGTTGACCATAAAAAGTCTACCTCAAGGTACATTTTTAACTTTCTTGAATGCGCTATCTCTTGGAGATCTCATCTTCTAAAATGTACAACTATTTCCACCAGAAAAGTAGAATATGTTGTAGCTAGTGAAGCATGTAAGGAAGCATGCTGGCTTTCTCTCCTTGCTTGTGATATGGATCTACCTAAGCAAGTTCCTCGTTTGCTTAATGATAGCAAGAGTTCCATTGCTTTGGCTAAGAATATGGTCTATCATGCAAAGATCAAGCACATTGAGGTTTGATATCACTTCATTCGAGATTGCTTAGCCATTAAGTGCATCATTCTTGAGAAGGTTCATACTCGACATAATGTTGCATCTGTGTGGACTAAAGCTCTACCACAAGATAGCTTTCGACACTGTTGTCACTTGATGGGGGTTACTAGATTCATGATCTTGCATATTTGCTTGTACACTATGTAACATGCCCATCATGTGGAAGGTATAGCTTGTATGTTTAAACTCAGTTATCTTTTATTATTCTTTATTGTTTATCTCATAGTTCACTTTCCCCATATTAGCCTTTAATTGGAAATTGTTATTGATAGTGTCCATGTGAAAGGCCAAATAATCTTCAGACACTTATTTATATGTTCTTTAATAAAACATATAGTGGGTTAGTCAGCCATAGACTATAAGTTTGATCAAATTTATAAAACTTAGGGAATATGTGTTTGGGTCACTATGTACTCTGTAGTTTTTGTGTGTGCTACACATCTATTTGGAGCACTCTGTGTCTCATCCAAAGCTTGGATTTCTACTATGGGAACATCATCTTGAAGCTTTCGCAAAGGGGAATCTATCTTAGTACATTGCCATTGCACCGCTTTAGTCAATAACAAATGGTCCAACTAGGACAAACAATTTTATCATGTTGTTTGTACATTTTGAGTGGCATACAAGACCATACTCAACACCACTCTTTTTTAGATGGTTTTTTTGCAAAAGGCCATGTTTCCCTTAGATCTCATCAACCTCCTATTGAAGATAACAAGATTCTCAATGGGATGGACATAACATCTCAAGACTATAAGACATAGAGAAATTTGGAGAGATACAATTATGAGCAGCTATAGGACTCTATCTCAATAAGAAGAAAAAAAAGACCTATTATGATGGGCATATCAAGGAGAAACGCCTAAAGGTGGGGAAGTGATTTATTGCTCCTTTACACATTGATGCAACATGCCTGCAAATTGGAGAAGCAAGTATATGGACTCATGATAATTCACAAGATGCTCATTAGTGGTGCAATGCAACTATCCACCTTAGAAGGTGATGTGTTGCTTAATAATATAAGTTGCTATCATAACAAGCTCATTACTTATCAAGGAAATGTAAGAATGGTTACATAAAGCTAAAAAAAGGAAAGAAGAGGGAACAAGGAATTAGAGAAGAAGCTCACACCCAAGCACTAGAGTGAATTAGAAGATATAAGTTGAGAAAAAGATACTTAGGTGAGAACCTTAGTCAACCATATCCATATCACATGGCAATGAGATAAATTTAGATGCACTAGCCTACCATTTATTGAAGATTGATGCCCATTTATACAAGTTACCCTAGAAAAGACTCCAAGAAACATGGTGACCAAATGCCATTAACCTTTCATGTTTTCAAGAGTTGGCCATTTTAATGAAGTGCTTTGAAGCCTACTTGATAGTCCTATGTGAAGTTTTCAATTCAATTAAAGGACTCAACCATAATGGCTATCTTCTTGGTTTGCAAGGATGAGGACCTAGTCAAATTAGTGGTCCTAAGCCAATAATTATTTATGAGCATGTACTAGCCCTTAATCTCGAAAAGGACCACATTAGGCTAAGAATACTAGAAAAGGATATGATTGTAGGCATCTCTTTTTGTGGATAATACTACCACTCATAACTTATCACATGACTCAAATGTATGTTAATGTTTGCATGATCATGTGTATGCATCATCACCTATATGTGACAGAGTTCCGATGGACTCCCTTCTTTTCAAAAAATTTCTCTCATGATGAGTGCAATAGAAAGTACAAAGCTTTGTGAGGGGTGATGCATATTGCAATAGAAATCAAGGAGTAAACAACAAAGCAAATATGATGCTAATGATTGAATCCATAACACAATCTCAAGAATGAGTCACCTACTCTACATTAGAAGCTAATATGGGCAAACAAAGATTTTCGGGTATTGATCATAGAGGCTCAACGTCATTACAACAAACAAGCCTCACAATGACTAGACTCAAACTGATTGGGAATAGATCTACCTAAACACCACAACATGACTCATTTGGTGTGGATATGAATGATTTCGACATTAAAATTCATTTGTGAATGGCGACTAAGAAGTATATCTATTTCAACCCCATGGTTTTTTGCAAAAAGGACATAAAAACAAAGTGTGCATCTTGAAAAAGGCATTATACAGTTTAAGAAATCACCACATGCTTGGTAGGTTTTTTTCTATGTGTTCTTGATCATTTTCTCCACTTTAAGTTGCTATAGTTAGAGTGAAGCATCTACTATATATTTACAAAGTTTCATTAGTTTTGGCTCAGCCAATCTCGAGATATGAACTAATTAAGTTGACTATGTTCGCACATCATCTTGCTTCTGAAATGTCCGGATGACCCCCTTGAGTTGGTAAACTTATTTCTCAATGTATAGTGCCTCTAAATTCATGAAATAACTTGTATTAGTTAGCTATACACTTGAATTAACTTGTGTTAGTTATCTATACACTTGAATTAGATGTGTGCAAGAGCTCTGTGGTCAATTTGTACCAGGATGTAAGCTTTGAGCAAAACTCTAAGTACTTCTATTCCAAAAATAGAAGGTTTCTTCACACTTCTAGTACATGCAAGTTATCTATTTTGGTACAAGGTTTTAGGAATGATGCTCCAAAGCACATAGTGGGTTTAAATGCATTATTGTGAAGCCAAAAGAGTAGACTCTTTTGGTATTCATCTCCCATGGATGAAGGAGATGGGTTTCCTTCATCCATAGACAAATTGGATCAAGGTAATTACTCAGCTTGGTCACTTGGAATGGAAGCACATCTTCAAGGGAGAAACCTCTATGGCTACATTTCTAGAGATGAGATGATGCCAGTACTTGGATGGAGTTTACTACACTCAAGAAGATGCCCAAGAAAAGCGTGACTGATTTTGTCACCAAAATGGACCTAGTAGATCAACTTGGGAGCATTGGAGAAGTCATTGATGAAGAGCAGATAGTGAGGCAAGTGATCAATGGAATAAAGGCAGATGACAAATGGGAAGCTTTCACCACAACCATGGACCTCTACATGGATATTCAGGTTCCTAATTTCAACATCTTCATGGGACAATTGTTCATACGAGGCAAAACTTATGAAGAATGGAGATGACTCAAAAGGTAATCAATCCTCTACCCTATATACAAATAAGAACAAGAGTAAGGATGGTAAAAGCAAGTGTAAAAAGTCTGATGATGAAGGTAGTATCTCTCAAGCAAACTTTGCAAGTAGAGAAAGATGTTGAAGAGGAAGAGGCAGATGAAGAAGACAAGGCACGGGGAGATCTCAAAGCTCCTCTCCATGTGCCATATGTGGCTTAATTAATCACATTACTGAGGATTGTTTTAGGAATCCTACGAACCAAAGAGGAAGAGGCTACAACAAAGGTAGCTATGGAAGCTCAAGAGGTAGATTCAACAATAACAATGGTTATAATAATAGCTCATACAACAACAACAATTACCAAGGAGGATATGGAGGAAGGAGAGACTACAATAACTATGTAGATGATCAAACTCAAGAGGACTCAGTAATTCTAATGAATATGACTATGCAACAAGGTAAAGCAAATGAACATGTATTCTATATAGACTTAGGTTGCTCAAATCATGTAGCAGGGAATGTAGCTCTACTATCAGACTTGGAGGATCCAAGGAATAGACATGAAGTTCAAACAAGAGATGAAACAAGGCATCCAGTGGAGAAGATAGGCAATGTAAAGACTTTGTTACCGTTAGTGTCCATGTGAAAGGCCAATGGCCATCGAAAACTTCTTTGTATATGTTCTTTAATAAAACATATAATGGCTGGTCAGCCACAGACTATAAGTTCGATCACATTTGTAACACCTAAGAAGTCTGTGTTCATGCTCCCTGTGTACTGTGTTTTTCTCTGTATTCTACAGCCTGTGTGCAAAGTATCGTGTGTGGCACTTGGAGCTCGGGTTTCTACTCGGAGGATATCATTGTGGATCTCTCGAGAAGGAGAACGCACTATGGTGCATCACCATTGATATACTTCATTGGTATCAAAGCATTTTGATGTAAAAGGTTTGTTCTCCTAAGGCGGCAACCAAGACATAGACCTTGGCATCTAAGTCACCAAAGTCATCATTGGCACCGTTGGCTGCATGCAAGGGAGGAACTCAAGGATCAAGGAAGATATAGGTTCCCAGTACTTCCTGGGAGGTCACCCATGCCAATATTGTTCCCTTGAAGCTTGCTTAACCATGGCAATATCTTGGCATTAAGCTAAACTCTTGTGGTGTTTGAAGAAGGGGAAAGACTAAGTTTAACATCACCTTGAACATGTTTTGGTCCCTCAAAGCTTCATTATTTGCTTTAAAAACCTATTTTTGAAGCATTTTTGGGATTATTTTTGGAGCCATTTTGGAGTACTTTCATGCATAGGTCTCTTCACCCACTTTCAAGGACATCAAGAAGAGTGTTCTTTGTACTTTTCCGAAAATAAGTATTCACCTTTGGGGCCATGTTTTCAACCATACTCGTAAAACCACAGGTTTCTCGAAAGGTTCTCAATTGTGGTGGGAGCAGCCAGTGCAAATTTATGTAGGTTTGTTGAACCTAAACAACAGAGTTGATAGACACTTGCAGATGTTGTTGGCTAGTTTTTGGGTTGTGCATTCAGCCTTTCAGTGTCATTTTACTACATATATTGAGCACATATACACTATATATGCTTCTGTGGATATCAATTATGTATGTCCATGTGGTCATTGATATAGTGGTTACATTTTTTTATAAAGCCTTTTACGTTTGATAAAGATGGTCATGGTGAGGTTTTCTTAACTGGGAGACACCCGAGTCTAACCCAGCCTAACCCATAGGAGATGGAAGGCTAACCCAACCTTCCATAGGAGATGTATGATAGTTGTTCATAGGTGCTCGATAAGCCTAGTTGGCTTCTTTTTTAAAATTGATTATATGCAGTGCAGTCAGTCATTCACTATGTAGGTAAAAATGTTAGTACTTGCAGTTTTATGAGATTTTGACATTAGTCATATGCTCATTTTGCAGGGGATACTCTGGTAGAATTTCTGTAGATTTTTTGGTTTTGTCAACTATCCAGTGGTCGATTTACTCCTTGATACACTTATTGGTGTGAGCACATTTATTCACATAATCCTTCTGGTTGGTCAATATTGGTCATTAATTCATTTTTTTGGGAAGATTGTTGAATTCTCTCCCAGAATCTGAATCATGGCAATTAGAGGTCTTAGGCACATCTAGTGGATCAGAATCTAGTGTCTGTGTTCCGAGGAGGAGCTATAACTTGTAGGGCAAAGACCATTTTGAGATCTAAAATTTTGATGGCACAAACCTTGCTCTATGGAAGAATCAGATTAAAGATGTGCTGATTCAAAGGAGGCAATGGAAGCCAGTAAATGGAATCTCAAAGAAGTTTGTTTACATGGATGAAGATGATTGGGATGAGTTAGATGAAATGGCCAGGTCTACCATCCGATTGCACCAGGTAGATAATGTTTACTTTACAGTATTAGATTGTGAAACTGTAGAGGACCTTTAGAAGAAGTTATGCAATACATATGAAAAAGAGACAACATCAAATAAAGTGTATCTGATGAGAAAGTTATATGACCTTTGCATGAAAGACATAGATAGTGTTGCTACTCATCTGAATGATTTTGATGCTATATTCTCCCAGTTACAGGATTAGAAATGGATATGGATAATGAAATGAAAATAGTCTTGTTGCTATGCATCTTGCCATCATCATGGGATATGTTTTTCATAGCTATTAGAAATAGTGCACCTGGTGGCAAACTGGTCTATGATGGCATATATGGAGCACTCTTGAGTGATGAGATTCATAGAAAATCTATGGTTGGCACTTAGAGTGGAGATGCATATAATGTTTGTGATTCTTACCGAGGAGAGAATCAGCAATGTGGCAGGAGCAAGAGCAAGGAAAAGAAAGGTCAATGGAATAAGAGTAGAAGTAAATCAAGGAAGAGGGATATCGAATGCCATTATTTTCATAAGAAAGAAATGTTGATGGACATGTTGAATAGTTACCTACACCATCTACTTTGATTGTGAAGATTGAAGAAATTACTTCTATTTCTGATGATGCTGATGTGTTGACACTTGATAGTACTGTGCCAATTGAGGCTTTTATGGATGATTCTCTTTCCAACACGTGATTGCTAGATTTTGGTGCTTCTTTCCATGTGACACCACATAGAGAATGGTTCTCTAATTATGAAGCAAAGTCTCTTGGTATTGTGAGACTTGGTGACTCTTACCAGTGTGACATTGTGGGGATTGGAGATGTGGTTGTGCAGTTCATTGATGGTTCAAAATTTACTATGCATGACATAAATAGTCCGCTAGACAATGGTAACAAAAGTTTTATGCTTTTATGAAGTCTCAAGGCTATGCTCGAAGCAATGAGGATCATTGTCTCTACACAAAGAGATGCTTAAATGGGAGCTTGATATGCTTGATACTTTATGTCAATGATATGTTGATTGCTGGAAGTCCTCTTATGACTTGTTAATTCTAAAAAAGAAGTTGAGTCGGAGATTTGATATGAAAGATTTGGGGGATGCCAAACATATTCTTGGCATGCGCATTACTCATGGTAGGAGTAAAAGATGCATATACTTGTCTCAAAGTGAGTACATATCCAAAGTACTTCATAGGTCCAATATGTAGGGTGGAAAGGAATTGAGTACACCTTTACCCACATATGTGAAATTGACTAAGGATAATTGCCCCAAATCAGATGAGGAAAATGAATTCATGAACAAAAATCGTTGTTGGTAGTCTCATGTATGCTATGGTAGCTACAAGACTAGACATTACATTTGCAGTGGGAGTTGTGAGCAGATATATGTCTAATCTTGGTAGGAAACATTGGGAAGTGATCAAGATGATTTTGAGATATGTGAGTTCCACTCAAGACAAGTGTCTATGCTTAGGTAGAGGGAAAGCGTCCATTATTGGTTACATAGATTCTAACTATGCTAGTTGTATAGACAATCATAAGTCTACATCAGGGTACATTTTTCATTTTGTTGGAGGTGCTATCTCTTGGAGATTTCATCTTCAACAATGTACAACTGTTTCCACATAGAAGCAAAGTATGTTGTAGCAAGTGAGGCATTTACAGAAGCATTGTGGCTTTCTCGTCTTGCTTGTGATATGGATTTTCCTCAGCATGTACCTTGTTTGCTTAGTGATAGTTAGAGTGCCATTGCTTTGGCTAAGAATCTGGTCTATCATGCAAACACCAAACACATTGAGGTGAGGTATCACTTCATTAGAGATTGCTTAGCCACTGAGCCCATTATTCTTAAGAAGGTTCGCACTTGAGATAATGCTGCAGATGCTTTGACTAAAGCTCTACCACAGGATAGCTTTGGACACTATTGTCACTTGACGGGGGTTACTTGATTCATGATCTTACATAGTCACTTTTATAGTTTATAACATGCCCATCAAGTGGGAGGTATAGTTTGTATAATTACACTCACGTATTCTTTACCAGTCTTTATTTTTCTCCCATAGTTACTTTGGCCATATTGGCCTTTAGTGGGAGATCGTTACCATTAGTGTCCATGGGAAAGGCCAAATGGTCACCGGACACTTCTTTGTATATGCTCTTTGATAAAACATATGGTGGCCTGTTCAACCATAGACTGTAAGTTTGATCGCATTTGTAACACCTAAGAAGTCTGTGTTCATGCTCCCTGTGTATTGTGTTTTTCTATGTACTCTACAGCCTCTCTGAAGAGTATCATGTGTGGCGCTTGGAGCTCGGGTTTCTACTATGAGGATATCATTGTGGAGCTCTCGAGAAGGAGAGTGCACTATGGTGCATCACCATCGATATACTTCATACTTTAGATGGCAATATGAACCTATTGAGCAAGGTATTGTATGTTCCAACCATAACCAAAAATCTCATAAGTGTTTGTCAAATTGTTGAGAAAGGATTGCACGTCAGATTTACAAAGAATGGAGCATTTGTTGAGGATCCACATTAGGGATTCAAGAGGATAGAAAGAGGAGAAAATTTAGGTAGACTATTTACATTCGAGCTCCAAGATACTAGGAACATTGATTTGTTCAATTATGGTAATCAAACACTATCAAAATTGGAGATTTGGCATAAAAGGTTGGCTCATATAGGTGAAAGGGCTTTGAAGAAAATCATTAGGGATCAGTGTGTGCTTGGCTTACCAAGTATCTCCAAGAAACACATGATTTACAAGTGTAGTACTTGTCAATTTGGCAAGTCTCATAGACAACCATTCACCAAGAAGGGATATATTTATGGAGACCTATTGGAGCTAGTCCATATAGATGTATGGGGGCCAAGCAAGGAGCCTCCAATCTCTAGATCCACGTACTATGTGTCATTCATTGATGATTGTGGCAGATGGACAATACTATATGTTATGAAGCATAAAGATGAAGTGTTCTCTTGTTTTAAGAAATATCTAACACTTATTGAAAATCAAACACGAAAGACTTTGAAGAGACTAAGGTCAGATGGAGGGGGAGAATACTTCTCCCATGATTTTGATGCTTATCTCCAAGAGAGGGGAATCAAAAGAGAGATTACAACTAGGTATACTCCAGAGCAAAATGGAATGGCAGTAAGGAGGAATAGAACCATAGTGGAGGCTACAACGTCAATGCTAAATGAGAAGAAGTTTCCTAATTACCTATGGGAAGAGCTGTGTCCCCAGCCACCTATCTGATCAATAGACTCCCATCAAGAGCACTGGATGGGATGACACCTTATGAAGCATGGAATGGAAGAAGACCTAGCCTTGACCATTGCAAGATCTTGGGTGCATAGCATATGCACACATACCTTCAAAAAACATAGTAAAATTGGATCGAAAGGCAAATAAATGTATATTCATTGGCAATTACCTTAAGTAGAAAGGCTATATATTATATAATCCAAGTAATAAAGGTTTCCTTGTTAGTAGAGATGTTTTTTTAATGAAAAAACCAATCTTGGTTTGAAGATGATTGCAAGAAAATCAAACTTCCCTATGACCTAGAGGAAGAGTTTCCAACATTGACAAAGAAGAATGAGCATATACATGAAGACTCAATTGATTCTAATGATGATTGGAATACTGGTTTCTTGTGGTGCCTAAATTTCTAGCATCTAGTCTCTTTTCCTCTTCATCTACAGCTTTACATATCCACAAGTGTGTATTCTTATACATTCAAGAAGGATCTCATCCTATGGAATGCATCGATTTAGTATCTTATGGTGTTTTATGGATAGAGTTCCACTATAGAGATGGTGCATCTCTATGTGAATAGTCTTTAAGGTTGACTTTGGTAGTTACTCCTAGATGCAGTAAGTACACGGAGTTGGTTCCCCAATTATACACTATTTGAAAATTGCTTATGAAAGGTCTTGGCAAAATCATTTCATAGATGTGGTTCTTTCCAAACTCACATATTGCAAAGGTATGTTAAAACTCTACACCACAAATAGTGAGAGTTATTTCTTTTAGCACTCCTAGAGACTTCTCTAGATGTCCATCTTCCATTTGCAATTTCACCCTTGTCAATCTTAGAGCTGTCTTGCCCCATCGTTTCCATAAGGAAATGGTGGCAATGGCAACTCCTGGTCTTGAGTCTAAGATTCCCTTCATTGTATAGCCTTGGTATGTGACAGAAAGATAGATATTTCATTCTTCTCCTTCTATCATATCCCCTATCTTATCTATCGGTATTCCAGACACTTTTCTATGTGATCCTACCTGAGATGAGATTTCACAACACCTAGAAATTGGTTTTCTATATGTCTCCACAACCAAGTTTGACTTTTAGTAATTCTTCTAAAGTGAGATGGCATTGCACTTTAGTGTTCTTAATTACTTTTTTGTTCCTAGGTAGAACTGATTCTTCATTCCCAACCATGATTGTGGAAGCTCTCATCTATGTAGACTTAGATTCCCAATGGCCTTTGAAATGAGGAAATTCCTATAAGGAATTAGATTCAAAGTCGAATCATTCACTCAATTGTGCATCTTCCTGGTCTCCATATATAGAAGGGATTTCTTTAGCAAATTGATCATGAAGATCATCTATCTTTTGAATGGGTGGTGAAGTCATTTGCTACATTCCCCGTTTCTCCTCTTGAATTTCTCTCAAGAATCCTTGTGAATACTTATTGACTGAAGGAGAAATTCCACACTATTGATTTAGGAATATGTGACTTCACTCGTATGAATTTTCCTTGTATGATTCTTAAGGAATGAGCCTCCTTAGTCATTGAATGGTCGGATCTAGATGCCAATTGCTCTTATCATTTTAGTAATCCTTGGAAGTGAAATTTGAATTTCGTAGGTTGCTTTGATTAATGAATTGACTAGCCTCAAACATAGCTTGAGCTAATTTGACCATTTTCATGCATAGATTTGGCCTTTCCATCTCTAGGTCTTCTCTAACATAGCTCTTTTCTAGTGCTGCTTCATTGGGACCTTCTCTTAATCTAGCTTGATAGGCCTTGGACATCGAATCCAAGTCTTCTAGGATGGGGTCTGCTAAGACTAATCCATGCTTTGGTAGGGATGTGGTCCCTTCTTGATCCTTTGAATTCAATTATATGATCTTTACCTTGGTTTCTTTCAAGCTTCCTTCTAGTTTTTCTAGATTTCTCTTCCATTTTCTCTTTATTCTTTCCCTTGATTCTTTCCATGACTTGGTCTTCTTTCTACTACAATCTCTGATTTCACTCAATTTTAAGGGTTTCTCTTAGTTTATTTGCTGATCTTGTTGTAGACCCTAAGATCTCATTTCTAGAGCAATAAAATCCACTATGTTATTTGGATCATCAATGAGAAATGATTGATGCAAAACAAATAAGTTTGCACAATGACTACTCACGAACTTTCTATTTTGAGTTGATTTAAGCAAACTAAAATGCTCAGTACTGCTAGCTTGATTGCAATTGACCACATTCCTCTTAGAGTAGGGTAGATATAGAGTTGAGTAACTAATATGCATAAGAGTTGTATTTATCATCAACCAATGTGCTAATTATAAGCTTCACTCTAATTGGTGCTAATCTTGACTTTTTAGGGATGCATAGAGATAGACCCCGAGACCATAAAAACTAAGCTTTGTAAAATATAATCATACAAAAGCTAAAAAAGTTTGTTTAATTAAATTAGACACTATTATCTTTCCAATGAGTGCTCATATGTAAGAATCGGATGCCTATGGAAATAGAACTATCCTCTCCAAGTTGACTAAACTTGGAGATGATGATGCAAAAAAATGGAGAAAAGAAAGTTGAAGATCACAATGTATATGTTTATTGATCTAACTTATATTACAAACGTTTCTTGAGTCCTTATATAGGCTCTTGAGTAGTCCATGACTCATCTGCAAAGAATTTAAATTGAAATCAACAATCGGGGTGTTTTTTGTAATGAAGTAACCACTTTCCTTTAATCTAGGAAAAGTAGAAAATCAAGCTAACCTGATCTTGGTGATTGATTGATTGATCACCGACCCAAAGAACTCGTGATTTTTGGATTTCTTCTTTATTTATTCTTTAACAAGAATAAAGCTTTATGATTTTTACATAAATAATCATCATGGGATAACATAAATGGTCATGATCCTTTACATCAATAAGAATCCCTTAACTCTAGGTTCACTTCAAGAGTGAATTCATTCCTAGAATAAACTCTTCTCAAGCATGATGAAGGATTTGTCCTAACAGCTCCCCCTCGGCTAAAGCATTCTTGAGTCTTCATTCTTTGATAAGGTGGATCACAAAGATTCGTGGGGAGCTAGACAATCATTTTTTCTTTAAGAAATATATTTGATAATACTTTTTCAAAACTCCCAATAGTGATTTTCATCACTCTTGTACCATATGTATCATAGAAGTGCACACTTTTGTAATTAGCAGCTTGATTTTGTGCGAGTCGAGGAGTCCTCGAGCTTGAGGAGCTTAGATAGAACAAGCATACCAATTTTGGCTATTTTTAGATCTTGTTTAGACCTTCAAATAGTGCTTAGAACCTATTTTTTAACTATGTCAGACACTGGATGTGAAACCGGTCAAAACTAGTCAAAAAACTATAAATAGAGCTATAGAGCTCATTTTTGAGGTTATCTAGTGTAGAATTGTATGAGTTAGTGTGAGCTTGAGCTTATAAGAGTGACCTTGAGCAATAGAATCCACTCTTAACCTTCCATTGTATCTTGCTTGTCTCTTTCTTGTGTGTGTATATGTGTGTGTGTGCATCTCTATGCTTGTCACCTTCACTCTCACGACATTTTGCGTTCACGATCTTCATATCACTCCCATATCTTTCGCGGATTGACATTAAGGAGGTGGATCCTCTTAATGTGGTGCTTACCATCGTACTAGAGAAACATCAAATTTGGCACCGTTGTCGGGGATCAAGTCTAGGATGAATGCATGATGGTAAGAGTATAGCAAGAAGTGGTGTTGGAAGGTAAAAATTTTAGTTTTTGTTGTTTTTTAAAGTAGTTTTTTGTGTTTTTCATCTCCTCTACACTCCTCCTTCACCAGCGCATCATCTTCCTCCACTCCAAAATTTTCAAAAAATTCACCATATCCACCTATCCCCCTCATTTCCCTCATTTGTGCATGTGAGAGAGAGAGATTTTGTGCTTGTTGGTGCATGTGTGTTTTTGAGTTTTCTTGCAGGTACAGTGCTCCAGAGCAGCAAGAAAGCTTCCAAAAGGTGAGAAAAGCGAATTTCTGTCAGATCTGTCATATGTATTAGACCATCGTGATGGTCTGACAAGTTCGACTTTTTTGGTAAGTGTGTATATCACGGTGTAGGCAATCTTTGCGCACACACGAATCCACAGATGCATTTAAGAAATTTGCATTTTGGTTGACCATCGCGATGGGCTCACGCCATTGTGATTGTGTCACACCATCGCGATTGGCTCACGCCATCACGACGGCTCAGCCGGACCATTGCGACGATCTCACACCATCACGACGATTCACTTGACTATTCACATCGGTCACTAACCATCGCGACAATCCCGCCGAACCCATGCCATCGTGATTGGCCCATGCCATTGTGACAACTCACTTGCCACGTGTCAATTTGGATCGTGATGATACCAGGTACGTCATCATGACGCTTCAAGTTCAGTCCATCGCGATTGGCTCAAGCCATCACACCTCATGACCATCGCGACGGTTGCATTGATCGTTGACCATCGCGACGGGCTCATGCCATCGTGATGCTTCACCTTTGACCATCGCGATGCCTCGCACAATCGTACCATCGTGACGGTTCAACTAGGCCATCGTGACGGTCCCAAACCATCGCGATTATCTCAGTCCGTGGTGATTGTCCACCTAAAATGCCAAATTTAGGGTTTGATTTTTTGGTCTATTTCGAATGAATTTTTAGGTGACTAAGTTTATTGAAGACTAATTTTTGGGTGACCCCTTAGCTCATATTTGAAGAAAAACTTGTTTGTCAGTTTTACCCCCCGAGGGCCTGAACGTCCATAACTTCTTCATTCGAAGTCTGTTTTTTGAGCTTTATAGCTCATTAGAAAGCTCTTAACAAGCTCCACAGGAGTTCAAATGTTTTTTCCAAGAATAACGTGTTGATATTTAGATAGGATAACTTGAGGTTGACCCATCTATGGGAATAGAAAAGGAAGGGGGCATTGGAGAAATTTGGCCAAAGGAGAAGGGACCCTTAAAGGTGTATATATCAAAGTGCTTGATCATCAATTTAAGAATTGGTCTAAAGATTGGATTTTGACTGTTCTAGAAAGAGCTATCCAAGGGCAATCAAAGCAAGGTGGGTGAAGAACGCAAGGCTTTGGAAGCACGACTTCTTGGGCTTCAACGCTATCAAAGAAGCTGACTTGAGTTTGGAAGATTACTCAATCCCCTCAGTCAATTATTAGCTTAGACTAAACGTCTAGCATTGTGGATTAAATTAGGATGACAATAGGAATGCATCAAGTCCAAGAGATGTAAAATTTTCAAGTCCAAGAGCAAGATAAAAGTGTGCGATATGAAAATCTAAAGGAAAGTACTTAAGTCTGACGGAACGAGAACTCAAAAGTACAACGGAAAGTCAAATCCTGATGCATACATTGAGACAAGATAAGAATCTGAAGGAATTAAAAAAATGAAACAAGCAATTAAGACTCACAAATAAACATTGACAATGAGAGTGTGTATCGAGTGATTCAGGAAGTAAATTCATGAACCTTAGATCGGGCAAGCATATAGGTAAGTCTGATCAACAAAGCCTTAGGTCATCAAAAGCAAGTGTAGGAACTACTACACGTTCGTAGGCTCAACAATTGAATAGTTACCCTTACGAGTTGGGCTCAGATACTACTGAATCGAAAATGGCTTTTAGCACAGAAAGAGCAGAGGGAGGGTTAAACATAGCATATTTGGAAAGACCTGAAAGACCCTACAGAACCCAATTAGAATACGTCCAAACCAACCATCTAGGTGCTCGCATCTATGAGTATGGTTTGCGAAGATCAGTGGTGCAATTGCATAACCCTGATCAACCCATTGGATTGGAATGTCTAGTGGTGAAATTCGAGAGAGATGCTTACATAGACAAAGAAGGAACAATGTACATCATGAGTACTCAACCAAATCAGACCAATGTGTTTGGTGTAGCTCATCTCGATACGAAAGCAAGAACCTAAGGAAAAGAACCACTAAGAGATGAACCCACGACACCTAGAGGGAAATCTGTACTAACAAGAGTACTAAACCTGAAATGGATCCCTCAGGACAATAGAAGTATATAATTATTTCTAAATAAGGAAACTGATGAAGCGTTTTGGAGGTACAAAATGGAACAACCTAGTGAGGTAGGCTCCATCATGATTTGCGAATTAAAGGACCCAGATACACCTGGAAAGGTTGTATACCTAGAGAATACATCAGAATGAGTATTTGTAGTGCCAGACCATGCAAGACTTGTCTACACATGGAGAGGTGAGTTAGTATTCCCCCCATCACGAACAAATGTAAACTCCAGCCATCAAGGTGCTGGGACATCCTCAACCCATGGTACTCAAAGAGAGAAGAACAAAGAAAGAACGGAAGTAAGTTTTACTCATTCTATAGGGAGAGATAGACCAACCATGGATACTAATAGATTGGAAAGACAAAGGGAACCAAGAATACCAGGTGGTAGAGATGATTTTCCTCTACGAGACCACGTGAACATCCTAGGATACTAAGACCCACTCAATTAGTAAAGTCAATGAAAAATTACTTTGATGGGACAGGAGATCCCTATGACCATGTTGCAGAATTTAAGCAGGTGCTACGCGTAGAGCAAGTAGAAGACATGTTCATGCAATACAATGCATTTGCACTAATGTTAAAGAATACGCTTTAACTTGGTTCCAACCATTGCAACAAAGGCAATTTAGAGATATTCATCACTTGTTAGAGTCATTCATCAGAGAATTCTCTAAAAGTGGAATCATACATGATACTTCTTCGTTAATTCATAGCTTCAAACAGATGCCACAAGAAAGAATCAGACTCGCAGGATGTAGGTTTAGACAATATGTTAAGAGATGTCCGATGCAAGAACTGCCCTCACAGGCCAAGCAAGTGTTGTTGTTTTTAGATGGCCTCTTGAGCTCTAAACTACGCTCCTATGTATACTTGAAGGAACCCAGAACACTATAGAAATGTGTAAGAATTTGTATAGACATTGAGGACAATTTAGGAGATGAATTGGAGCTTTTAAAAGTCTGTAAAGACTAAGATAGCTCATCTCAATCATACTCAAAACTTTCTAGCTCGATAGAGGACCTAGCAAAAAAAAGTGGCCCAGAAACTAGGAGTCTCTAGCAAACAGATGCCTAGGTTAACAACAAACAAGCGTTGTTACACCTATACCTCAATCGGTATTTAGTGCCTTCTTCACCCCTGATAACAGATTGTGACCCTAATTCTAACATTTTTTACTCTAGCTATGTAGATAGCCTCCGACATATTATACAGAGTCACCAGAACATATGGAAACATATCAATATCATAGTTGTTGACCTAAGCTTCAACTTAGGGACTTGCGGAGAAAGAGACTGTACCTCAATCCCCTCACAAGTGCATATAGTGGGGATTCACGCTTTTAATTTATCAATCCGAAGAGTATACTAACCTAGCCGAGGGTATGAAGACATGCAATCACGTAATGGTCAATGCAAATGGATTACTCAAGAGTGAAAATGAGGCAAATAATTATCCTAACAAGCTTCAACTGTAGGTCAAGACGAAACGATACTTGGTGCAGCAGCCGTCGGTATTTTGGACTTTTCTCCTAGCTCCGAGCTCCAAACATAGCAAATAGCATATGCGTTTCGAAGCTCTCGAGAAGATGCATCCAATGGCAGTGGTTTCACTCAATTCCGACGCTCCTACTTCAAGTTATGACAGAAATACTGAATCGCAAAATCACTTTCCTACGCTTCAGCACTTCCTACACCTCGCACACACCTTTCCTACAGCAAAGAAACACTCTCAAGGATAGATAACACTCACAAGCACTCTTTCCAAGCAATACACATGCATACAAGCTCACGAAGAAGAAGATGAAGAGGGAAGAAGACACAAATTCGAATTTCTGTGCTCTGTCTTCTCACAATGGCAAAAGTCCTCTACAAAGAGTCACATTTGACTTATATACTAGTGCCCTAAAAATGGTCCTTTCACACAAGTGACCGGCACTTTATTCACTAAGAGCTAATTTCCTACTATTTTACATGGGTAAACTTCTATTCTTCTGTGGGAATGCATCTAGAGGACTCCTCTAGTGCCTTTACAAAGGGAAATATATTACAAAAATGGATATGTTACAAAAAGATGTGGTCCAAATCGGAAAAATTTTGGGGCCCGTCTTTTTCTCTGCTTTGTGCGCTCTTTAGCTCTGCAACACTCTCCCCCTCTTTGCCTCTGTCGTCCCTTGACAGACTTTGCTTCACGCACGCGCCCAGTGTTCAGTGTTGTCTGAATCTTGATCTTGCATTACGTTTTAGAGGCGCTCTGGTTTGTCCTGGTTGCACACATTGGACCTGGTTGATTTGGTTTGCCACGCACGCCATTAGTGCACATATGCGGATGTAGCTCGTAAGCCTTGATCTGAAACCTCTGCCACTCAAGAGGTTGAAGCTTCCACATAAGTGATACATGTTGGCCCTGATTCCTTCTTCCGGCTGCGTGCTTTTCCTTGGTGTGTGTGCCCCTGCGGGGCTTCCTGCAGAGATGCATCTTCAGATTTGTCTTTTAGTGAAGCTGTTTCTTTCGTTGCTTTCTTTTTTTCCTCTTCTTACTCGGCTTGCCCTCGACACTGCCCCCCTCCTGAACTCTGTCGTCCCCGACAGGCTTTGATAAGCGCCGGGCGTACGTTCTGTATACTTGTTGCTCTGTATCATTTAGCAGATTGGCTTCACGTATCATGATCTGTTTCCATTGTTCTGCTTTTACTCCATCATTTGGCGGTTGTCTGTGATCTGCGAAGAAGCTTAATTCGTATGCCACAAGTCTGGCATTCAGATTAGATGACATTTTCAAAAAAATCTAGGAATCTATTTCAAAAAATCCTGTAAAAAATGCTTCTTCAAATGTTTGCAGATACGGACTTGGCAAGAACATGAGTCTAGAATAATATGCCATTATTGTGGGGCGGCTCGGCATTACTGATAGATCGAAAATAAGTATATCGGTGCCTTGATTAATGCCGATGAAGTTCAGAAATGTATACGCTGCATGTTTGAAGACCTTCAAAACTGTAAGTAGCATACTAAGTATTTTATTTGTCATCTTAACTGCTAAATCTGGTACAGTCGCATAGTTTTGAAGCCAAAATTCTATTGTTTTGATCATATAATCTTCTGTTGGCAAATAGTTATGTGGCGGGCTAGGTAACATCGGATAGTTTAGCCACTGTTTATTAATAGTGCCGCTGCGTTGTAAATCCAAAAATTCTTTGGTATCCCTTCTTCGTGGTATTGGACAAAATGAAGGGTTTACCTGTAATAAGTAAGGTGCGGCTTGCCAGTGCACCCGTAGTGTGGGATGTTTCTCCAAAAATTTTCTCCTCCACACCGGCTGTGCAGCTTCGAACTCTGCTTGAGTGTACATGAATGTGTCATTCTTGAAATTGAGCTGCTCATCTGGACTTTTGTGTGTAATTTTCTTTATATATTGCCTTGTTTTCTCTTTCAACAGTCCATATGGAATGTTGAAAGGCTTGATGATCTTTTCCAAGTCTTTACCTTTGATTTTGGCTTCCTTCATGACCTTGATGACTTCATTCTCAAAATTTTCCGTCAATCGGGACACCACTAGTGCCCGTTCCTTCTGACTTATTTCTGCAGTGTATGGCATTGGATGATCATCATGCATATCCGCCATCTGCTCATGTATTGGAGAATGATAGATCGGTTGAGATAGAGGGCTTACCTCTACCTCGTCAGTAGGATGTTCTTTTTCTGGCGCTACTGATGTCCCGATCGGTTCTTTGGCTTTCTGCTGATTTTTTAGCTCTTCAATGCATTCGTCTTTTTCCTTTATCTGTTGTAGGGCCTCTCCGAGTTTTTCTTTGGTGGCTAGGAGCTCCTTACCTATGTCAGCTACGTGATCCATATTTTCACTGTAGCTCTGTACGAGTTTTGCCTGTGCTGAATTCAGCTGCCTTTTGAGCTCATTTATTTCCTGATTGTGCTTAAGTTCTGCTTCTTCTCTTACTGCGCGCTCTTGTTTTAGCAAAGCTTCATATTGTGCGAGTTGATCTCTTAATTCATTTTCTTTGCTTTCGGTTGATTCCTGTTGCTTTATTGGTTGGTCATATAACAATGATTTCATCAACTCTTTATTTCTGTTGCGTAACGTATCATTCTCGTCCAGATATAACTTCAGTTGTGTTTCTAGTAGAGTGCTTCTGGTCTTCATTCTTTCTTTTTCTGCTGCAGTAGCATCATATACTTTCTGTAGATCCTCGAGCTGTTTTTGCAGTTGGTGATGCTGAGTGCTTAATGATTCGTATTGTGTTTGTGTTTCTAACAGCTCAGTACTTTTGGTGGCTATCTCTTTTTGTACCTGAATTAGTTGTGCAGACAACTTTTCACTCATAACTTGAAACTGATTCTTTTCTTTCATGGCTTTGTCATAGTCTGCATCTATATCCATCATTTGTTGCTGAGTGTCCATGGCTGTCTGGATCATTTGCTTTACCACCGGTTTTAACTGCGTGACATCTACATTAAGCCATGTTTTAGGTATTGAGGGTTCTTCTCCGGTAGTCACGTCTTTACCTTGAGCGATGTGTAATGTGGTATCATGGGGCTGCCTGATCTGAAGCTGGATCCTTGGCTCAGCCCCCATGTCTTCATCATGTCCTTGATATGTGTCATCATGCACCTCGATTATGGTTTCTTGTTGGAGGTCTCCCGTTTCCTTATTCACTGGGGTTTGTTCTTCCTCTTTAATAGGTGCTTTGACATGTGTAACCCCCGTAGTCGTATCTTCCTTGATTCTGATTTTTGTATTGTCATTCAACTGAATGACGTGCTCCTGTTCCTTAGCATCATTCACCTTCTTTTCTTTTTCCTTCTGGTTGTCCGGTGTCACTTCCATTTGATTGACTTCTGGTCCTTCTTCTTCATAAGTTTCCGTCCTGATATCAGTATCTAGCGTGTCTTTCTCAGGACTGGATTTTGTATTCGTACTAGAGTCATCAATGCCCAATTCTTTATATCTTCCAGGTTGTCTTGGAGTCTTTTCTGTACTCTGTTGTTGCTGAACTTGACTTGCTTGTCTGTAATGATGTCCTTGGACATTTAGATTCACCTGCCCTTGTATATACTGGTGTGTTTGTTCGAGGGCAGCGGACAAATCTCTTTTTGAAATCGGCATTTGAGCCGTCGTGATCTTAGGCAAGAGATGTGTTCTCTTAGACTGAGGTGTTGTTTGGGCTTCCTCTTCTCGCAAGCGTTTCGTGCCCCTCATGGGCTTCTGTGTGCTGGTGCCAGCCTCTTCAACCATAATTACGGTTTTCTTCTTTTTAGGGACAGAAGCGGATTTTGCATACCTTGCTAGCCCTTCTGCTGTCGGCATCTCTCGTAAGCAGTGTTTCATGTCTAGGGCTTCATATATCAATAAAGTTAAAGCTGAACCACCGTTCAGGAACTTCTTTTGCCCCCATTTCTTCTGAGCTTCAAACAATCGCTCTTGTACGTAACCTGTGAGATTCACTTTGTTTCCTATCTGTCGCATGGCATGGGAGAGTAACTGAACCACTATCTTCTGAGGTGCAGTGTATCTGTTCATGCCAGGAAAACAAAAGTGTTGGTGTACCAAACGTACTGCATCTTCAATATCTATTCTGTTAATCTCCAGGAATGATCTTTTCTTGGGGTCATGGAATTCCTCTTTGACATTGGTAATTCCTTCTTGATGCCATCCAAAGGCTTTATTGATCAATTCATGAGTGAATTGAATTGTCGTCCATGTGCCTACCTTGTCCAAAACCTTTGCTTCTGGAACTGAAATCTTTGTAGCAGCCGGCTGCATGGTATTCATTACCTGTGTACACCTTTGGAAGTCGGGTACGCATATAGGTATCTTCAAAAATGCTTCAATGCCAGCTTGAGTCCATACTTCCTCGATATGTGGTACCCTTGTATTATGGTCTTGAAGTCTTGAGACATGATGGGGAAATAGTGGTCCCTGTCCATAATCTTGATAGTTGCCATAAAGAGAAGTTCCGAGATAGGTTGGTCATCTCGAAACCAATGTCCTCTGACCTTGGTTATTGACCCCAATGGAAGAAGTTGTTCCTCTTCCTGCTGTGTAGCTTCTGAGTCAGAAGATGTCATCTGCACTCAATATAGAGGATGAATTAGTGTCCATATGTTTTTTTTCATAAATCCTCCTCCATATGTTGATTATTAATTCGCTGTTGCTCCGAGTGCATGGTGTCGTCCCTTTCCCGTGGGTGTGAGAAAGGTAATACCTGAATTTCATGTATTTTTATATTTTTTGCTGAAAAGAAAACATAAAAGTTAGTACATAGCCGAAGCGGTTAGTGAAATTTTTTTGGAGTAATATTTGAAGTATGTATAAGTGCTCTCCTATTTCCAAAGGGAAAATGTGCATGACTATCCGAAAGTAGAAGAAAGGCGTGCCGAATGCTTGGCCTTGTAATGTGGCCCTATCATGCATACTTTGGAGCTTGGAAACTCCTCATGTGTGCAATTGGAAGTAGTTGCACGATGTATGCAGCTTGTCTTGTCTTTCGGCACCCAAACTTGCTTCACTTTGAAGGAATGTACTGTATCTTCCACCTTTTTGATGAATGCGGTTCGTCTTTGGTAGTATGTCCGCTGATTTTGTTTTGTGAATCTCAAGTCGGTTTGTATTGCATTTGGAGATTCCTTCTTCCTCCAATATGTCCTTTTTCTCGGCTGATGTGCCTGTTGACCCTGTTGAGGATGATAGCCTTTCTGATGATGCTCCTTGCTTGGGATGGTCGTCCTGTGGGTACATGACTTTGGGATCCATATGTTTGTTCGATCAGGTTGTGCAGTTATCAGTTTCTTTGGGACCCATATGCTCTTTAGTCGTGGTTGACTGAAGTGTTTGAAATTCTTTGTCTCCCTATTCGATTGCTCACGCTGCTGTCGAAGACTTTTCTGTTGCTGAAGATAGGCCTTCTTTTGGTCCTTTCTTATCCAAGCTCGTGTAGAATGTGGAATGGGGTACACTTTCACGGGTGTAGACTTCACTTCTTGCAGGGGAATAGTCTCTCTTGTGCTTTGTGGTTCTCTGTGCTTGATTTCATGTTCTTGTGCACTCTTGTGACTCTCTATACTCAAAGATGGAATGCACACAGGACTCACGGTATTTTCACATGAAGTACTTGATGATGGGGTTTCTATATTGCTAGTGAACATACACTCATGACTTTGTTCGTTAAGATGGACTTCTGGCTCTATAATAGCAGCTTTGGGTGGTCGTTCGTCTAGCAAACTATATACTTCACGAGGTCCTATCCTGGCCGAGATGTATCCTAAAGCCAATTGAATGGTTACCTCATATTCGTAGATCCAATCTTGTCCTAATACCACATCTTCAAGCAGATCTTGGTCCTGACACACTAAGAGTCTCTGCTCCATAGTGTTATTGCCCATATGTAAAGGTAAGGTGATCTCACCTATGCATTGAGTAACTTTTCCTCCTATTCCAATTAGCTGTGCCTTCGATGGGCGTATCTCCTCCTTAAGTCTCTGAGACAAAGAAAATCTAATACAGCTTATTGCTGCTCCTGTGTCTATGAGAGCATCCACTAAGTGGTACTCCTTTCGTCCTGCCCCCAGATTCAAATAAGGCTGTCTTCTTTGTTGTCCTGAGTTTCCGGTGGCTCTAAAATTAGCCATTGGGATGAGTTCTTCTCCTACTCGATATCTCTCGTCTCTTTCTCTCATCCACTCTTTCCGTTTTCTGATACGTTCTAGGGCTTCCTGTCTAGCTTCTTCTCGTATGCGTTCTTCTTCCTTTTTCCTACTCTGAGCTCCTAAGAGTCGTGCTAGCATTTGATCAGTCAATGGCTCCATGAATCGTTTCACTCTGCATCCACTGATGTAGTTGGGAAGAATATCTCCGTCTAGTGTGGCGAGATTGACTGCACCACTAGTAGAGATTCGATTTATAATCATGGGTCCATATCCGCGTTTTTGGAGCTTCTTGGCATGTTGTTTGAGTGTGTATACTAGGACTAAATCGCCTTCTTTCAGTCCCTTGTCTTTTATATGTGCATCATAATAAGCCTTTTGTCTCCGTTTGGCGGCATAAATGCCCGCTACCGCTTGCAATCTAGTTTCGTGCAGCTTTTCAATTTGATCTAATTGTTGAGATAATTCATGACCGTTCCACTCATATTGCTGGGCCACTTTCAAGGTAGGTACTAAGAAGTCAATCGGCAAAATTGCATTTTGCCCATACACTAGGTTGAAAGGCGTAGTTCCAATAGCCGTTTTATACGCCACTCGGAAGGCCCAAATTGCGTGATGCAATTGTTTGTCCCAATGTGACCTTCCATTATTGACAATCTTTGTCAATATAGTACAGAGTACTTTGTTGGAACTTTCAGCCTGTCCGTTGGCTTGCGGATGGTATGGGGCTGATTTTTTATGAATCACTAAGAATTCATTCATTAGCGATTCAATGACTTCGTTTAAGAAATGCGTTCCTCGATCACTCACTATCTCGATCGGTAGTCCAAAGCGTGTGAATATGTGCTCAAAGAGAAATTTTGCTGTGGTTTGAGCATCATTCTTTCTAGTGGCTTTTGCTTCTACCCACTTAGTCAAGTAGTCGGTGGCTACTATGATGTACTCCGCATGTGATCCTTTCGCAGGTGGATTGATAGGTCCTATGAAATCAATACCCCACTTGGTAAAGGCTCTCGCACAAACCATGGGTCTTAAAGGCATGTCATCTCTTCTAATAGGATATTTTGCTCTCTGGCATGTTTCACAGCTTCTCACATATGTCTCCGCATCCATATGTAGAGTTGGCCACCACAGGCCTGCAAAGAGAATCATCTTGACCGTTCTGTCTGCTGAGAAGTGTCCTCCCGCAGCTCCTGCGTGTGCCATTTCTAATATAGAGAGATATTCCTCTTCATGAATGCACAATCTTAGCTGGTTATCCTTCCCGCGTTTAAAGAGTTGTTTTCCTAGGATGACGTAATCTTTGCTCTGTTCTTCAAGAGCACGTTTTCTTGCTAGGGTAGCTCCATCAGGGTACTCTCGAGTTTTCAAGAACTTTACTAAAGGCGTGCTCCACCTTGGTGCTATTGTAGAATAGCATAACGTAGAGTTCTCATCCGGGATTTGTTCTTGACAGGTTTGACAGGTTGACACATAATGATGTGCATCTCGTTGCATTGTTGGCCAGTATATGCCAAATCTCTTGAGTGTTTGCCATGTTCCCATTGCGTTCACGTGAGTGTTCCATTGATTTATGTGCGCTTTCTGAAGCCACATGTTTTGTTCATCTTCTTCTATGCATCTCATCAGTAGTCCGCTTGAATCCTGGTGGTATAAACTTCCAGCAATAATGTGAAGGTTTTTAGTCCTCCAAAGGTCTTGCTTTCGGTTTGGCGTGATCCCATCTTTAGGTCCATGTGTAAGTATCGGGATCAACTTTTCGGCCCATTGAGGACATACTTCCAGGTTAAAAAGATAGGTGTCTGGCAAATCATCAGGAACTCCGCTAGGTGGTTCTTCGTGTTTTAACCTAGAAAGGTGGTCTGCTCTCACATGTGTGTTCCCTTTTTTGACTATCACCTCAAAGTCAAACTCCATTAGTAGCAAGAACCATCGTACCAACCTTCCCGTGCTACAAGGTTTATTGACTAAATACAACAAAGCTTGATGGTCTATGAAGAATTTGAATTTGTTGGCTAAGAGGTAATGTCTAAACTTCTTTACTGCATAAACCATTCCTAAGCCCTCTCTTTCTGTAGTCGTGTAATTTCGTTCGGCTTGGTTTAATTGTCTACTCGCATAAGCGATTGGATGGTCAAGCTTTCCTTCATCAGCCGGTTGAGCTAGGATACATCCAATTGCATAGTTCGAAGCATCAACATGAATATGAAAAGGCTTACTCCAGTTGGGTGATTTTAGAATCGGAGTTGTACTCAGCCTCTTTTTAAGCTCGTTGAAGGCCTTCTCACACTCGTCTGTCCAAGTGAACTGAGTCAATAGACCGTATAAGGGCTTAGCTATTATGGCATACATGTGAATAAACCTACGGTAATATCCACAATGTCCCATAAAGGCTTGTACTTCTTTTACATTTTTGGGTCTTGGTAGGTCCAATATGACTTTAATCTTATCCTCATCCGTAGATATTCCATTTCTTGAGACTATGTGTCCTAGTATTTTTCCTTGTCTTACCATGAAGACACATTTTTCTGGGTTTAAGCAGACTCTATACTGCCTACATTTGTTGAATATCTTCCTTAATTCTGGTATGTGGTCGGGTCTTTGATTGGAGTACGTGCAAAGATCATCAACATACACTTCCATGCTTTTTTTCAAGAATTCCTTGAAAACGTGACACATTAATCGTTGGAAGGTAGCCGGTGCATTAGTGAGTCCAAAGGGCATCACTCTGAATGCATACACACCCCATTCAGTGGCAAATGCTGTCTTGTGTTGGTCCTCAGTCGCAATAGCCACCTGATTGTATCTGGAGAAACCATCAAGGAAGCTATAGACCTCTTTACCTGCTACCCTCTCCAATAGATGATCCGTAATCGGTAATGGGTAGCTATCACGTATAGTGGCTGCATTCACCTTCTTCAGATTTATGCACACTCTCAATTTTCCGTTTTTCTTGGGCACTACTACCAATGGCGATACCCATTCTGTGTGTTCTATCTCGTATATAAATCCAGCATCCAACAACTTATCTATCTCTTCTTTTATCTTGGCTGAATACACATCATTATAAGTATAAGGTCTCTGTTTGGAAGGTTTGGCTTCGGATGTCATGGGGATTCTATGCGCACATATAGATGGATCTACTCCTTTTAAATCCTTATAGGTCCAAGCAAAGACATCCCGGTATTCTCTTATGAGTCGAATCAACTCTTGCTCTTCTTCCGCTGAGACATCCTGTCCTATGAAAGTACATCTTTCCTCTCCCCCTTCCATGGTCACAACTATTTTCTTGGTTTGCTCTTTATTATCATATGCTATTCCCGGTTGTGCCTCTCTTTTAGGCATTTGAATAGCAATCTTCCTCTCTTCCACTTCGTATTTTTTGAAATGAGCTGGTACCTCAAATTGGTCTTGAAGCTTATTATCTTCATCTTCTAACTCCCTTTCAACTTCTAATTCTTCCTTTTGTGTGAGATCCTTATGTTGTTCATTGGCAGTGCTGTCCATATTTGTGGTACTAATTCCTAGATCCAGGGGTTCTGGTTCCATTTCAATGCTCTCGTAGTCCTCCTTCCAGTCTTTCTCAATTACTTCGCCTTCTTCTGCCTCCTGAAGGACTACCATATACAGACTAATGTCATAACCCTCCTCGTCAATACATTCGTTCATAGTTACTACTTCTTCGTTTACACAAACATCGAGGGTGGCTAAGATTTCCATCCAACCGTGAGGTTCGAATTCTTCGTCTGGAAATACTTGTGGCATATAAGCTGGATCTTGTACCGATCTCACTACACCTTGTTTCTGCTGCCAACTTTTTGTTCTCTCTTCTTCCTTTTTTGCAGCTTGGCATATCCATAGATGAGTGTCCTCGTTCATCCAGGATTGGTCACTAGAACCTGCACTATGAATCGATTGATCGTCTTCCTCTTTGTGGATTTGATTCCATTGCAGAGGTGGTACATCTTGATATGTGTACGTATGTAGGTTGATCCTAGTGGTGACTCCTGCGTGTTGTAGGTACACTGCATCCCTTCCCCAATCTTGTACAACCTTTAGCTGTCTCATGAATGGCCTTCCCAAGATCATTTCATAATTGCTTGGCCTTTCAAAGTGACATATTGCTAAAGTATGTTCGAATTCCACTCCGCACGTAGTGAAGACTACTCGTTCCAACAATCCTAAGGGTCTTTCCGTATGTCCATCTGCCATTTGAATTTTCATACGTGTAGGTCTTAATGCTGGTTTTCCCCATTTCTCCCAAATTTCTTTGGTAGCAATGCCAACACCAGCTCCTGAATCTAATATGGCTTTGGTTGTATAACCCCTATAGGTGATTGGAAGACAGGTATTTCCCTCATCTCCTTCACTAAAGTCTCCTACTTTATCCACTGGAATTCTCACCGTTTTCACTTCGTCATCTACCTCCTTCTTTTCTTCCTTGACTTCCCACTGATTGATCAATTTTTCTTTTAGATGTGGTTTTACCTTTAACAGTTCTTCAAATGTTAAGGTACATGGAATTTTCACCTCTCTAAGGCGTTGTATGATCTCCGATGTTTGAACTGATGGATTCGTTTCTCGTCTCTGTATTGATGGAATGCGATACAATTCTGAGTTGTGCTCGTATTCCCCGGTGTAATTAGGTAGTTCCTTTACATCGTCTTCGGCTTCTTTGTCACTTGCATCCATTGGAAAAATCCCTTCTGAATTAAGTTCAGGTATTGAATCCTCTATTTCGTTTTCTGCTTTTAATTCTTCAAAGGGCGGTTCCATTCCCTCTACCTTTTTCCACTTGTCCTCTTGAACTTGCGCCCATAAATCCTTAGTCCAATCTCCTTCTGTTTCAGGGACTATGGATCCTTCCTTTCTCTCAATACCAATTTCATCATCCAGAGGTCTATTTACATTAGGCTTTTCCTGATTGTTTAGACACTCTTGGAATTTTTTCGCAAATTCGGTTGTTTGGTAAAGGTGATGCGGGTTTTTCTAATGTTTGTTGGGCAACTTCTATCAATTTTTTGCAGATTTCCAATCTTTCTTTCTCTAAGTCGCCTCTCGGATATTCTCTCTCATGTTGTTCTATGGTAGGTCCTGCTTTTATTCTCGCTTTGTATGCCTGAATCCACATGGCTAATTCTTCATGCATTGGGTCTGCTAATACCGATCCTACCTCCTTCTTTTCTTCCTCCATTTTATTTTCTTCTTCCACGTGTGCTTCTTCTATTGATTTCTGTTTACTCTTTTCATTTTCCTTCTTTTGCAACAACTTTTTTTCTTTTATCCTGTCTCTCCTTTGCTTCCATCTTTGGGATCGTTTACTGGTGATACTTTTTTCTGGTTCTTCGGAGTCTTCTACTTTGTGAGGGATGGGTGTATTTCCCTCTTTGTCACTTTGATCATTTTCTTCGGTTTTATCAGGGTTTTCTCTAGCCTTTGCTCTTGTTATGGCTTTTAAAGGTATAGTGTACTCTTTGTCACTCCCTGACGATTCAATTACTTCTATCACGTTAATCTGTACGTTAGATGTGATTTTGTTCGGGTTCTTAGGACAATCTCTGAAAAGATGTTCCTTTCCACAATCGCTACAGTAACCTTCCCAATTTCGTTGTGGTGGTGGTGGGTTTGGCAATGTACATTCTCTGATATAGTGGTCACCTCCACATCTGTAGCATGGTCCTCTAGGTACAGACGGTCTATTCATTGGTCGAGGTGGCATGGTGGCTCTAGGAGCTGTATACATTAATGGTACATAATCTTGCTCGTAGTTGTATGAACTCTCTGGTGTCTCCATGCCATAAGCATATGGGTCGTATTGTTGCCCATATTCCATTGTTGAGTTCTCATAACCTGGGTATGTTCCTTGACTAGGTTCGTAAAATGAGTCATATGGTTCACTACTAGTCAAAGGTGTAGCTGGCACTATGGCCCTTTCTAAGTTTTCCTCTGGTTGCGCTATCTTAACTGGGACAACGTTCTGAGGGTGGGGCGGTTGTTGTCCTAGCACTGGTTGAGGCTGTGTATATCCCTGGTATGCGTATGGTCATGGCATTGGTGCCTGTGGCTGATATGAGGGATATCTAAAGGCTTCCCCTCCCTGCTGGTTCTGCGGATATCCATATGGTCTCACATAAGGCTGTGTGGGTCTGGTTTGCCTAATGTAAGGGCAGTTCTCGGTGCTATGATTTGTGTATCTCTGCTCTATGCTGCAATACTGTAGTGGTCCGGGAACAGAGGGTCTATGAGGAGCATAGGCAGGTGGTGGGACTACTCCTCTACTACACAAGTGAGAAGGATGATCCCCTCCGCATTGCATACATCTTCTAAGCATAGGCATTCTCATAGGATTGGTGGGATAATTCCTCTGTCCTTGCATATTCAATTTTTTTGCTAGCAAGTCGGCAATTTCCTCTACGTTGTTTTTTGGGTTTGAGGTGCTACTTGAAGACTCTTCACTTTTCACACTACCTTGGGGTATTTTCAAGTCTTCTGCAAGGTTATCCTCTAGGTCTATACATTCCTTCATACACTCTTGCAAAGTTTGGACTCTCTTCACGTATACTAATGACCTCAAGGTTCCGTTCAATAGTCTTTCTAAAAACAATGATACCATCTTGTTTTGTGTTGGTCTCTCTTCTACGGGGCATCTATCCACATACTGCTTGAATCTCCTGGCAGCCAATCTGACTGACTCAGTCGGGACCTGTTTGAAGCTGTGGATTAATGACGAAGAATTGTTCTTGATTCCAGACTTGGTAAATTCTTCAATCATTTCTTGATACACTTGATCCATGTTCTGGAAGGTATTTGGATCCAATGGCTGAAACCAGGCCAGGGCTGTGTCTGACAAGGTAAGGCCAAAGGACTCATATTGAATCATGAAGTCATCTACCTGCTCGGCTCTAACTACTTGTTTAAATTCTGCTATGTGATTATAGGGTTCACTCGAGCCATCATAATGATTTCTCATGCACTTGGCTACTTGGATTGGTCTTAGTCTCCTTCCTGCTTCAGGTTGTCTCGGCATTACAGGGTAATTTGGTCTTCCTATTGGTATACCTGGTCCTCGTACTACCTGTGGTCTGACTGGAGCATGAACTCCATGTCTTGGGTCAATGGCTGGTTGTGGCCGATAATTAGGATTAGTGGCAGGCATTGCGAATTGAACATGTGGTCTGACAGGGATCTGGGTTTGTTGAGTTTGTTGTGTTTGTCCCGAATGTTGGCTTGAATTATTTTGAGAAGTTCCATGTGGGTTCCGTGAAGTGGTGGCTTGGTCCCTTGGGGGGAACACTGGAATGTTCTGATATTTCAGCTCAGCTCTCTCTAATTCGGAGACTGGCCAATACCTTCTGTGGTCTTTGTCCAAATATGTAATGATGGTGGAAAATTCAGGATCTCGTAACTCATAGATGGTAACTGGATTAGGGGCAGCTTCCCATATTGAGGAATGGGCTCTGAGCAGGTGCTCCATCCCGTTGATCAAATACACATCTATTAGAGTGTCATCCTGGGGAACTAAGTCTCCTCTCCAAACTTTAGTAATTGTTGATCTTCCTCTAGGAGTAGTCACTTGTACTTCAGTTTCATATCCATTTAAGCTTGAGGTATTATTTTCTTCACCACGCTCATTAATGATTTCAGGGTGTTCTGTGACCACGTATTGAATGTCTTGTTTATCCATGTACAGTCCTCCTATGTATTTGACTGCTGGTCTTGGCACTATGTAGGCCTCTGAAGCCTTCCTTAGTCTGACCACTGATCTATTTAGACCATCCAAATAGATAGGGATCTCATTGTGGTTAGTGCTCACATATTCTAAGGAAGTTCTGTATTCACCCTCAATGATGGACATCTGGCCAATCATGGGCACAGTGTTTTGCATATCCTCGGAAGCCATGGGGATTTCTCCTTATGACTCACTAGAGGTCTCAGAATAGTGTGATCGGTTGCTTGGTTCGGCAACACTCCCTACGGAAGAAATTACACTTCTTCGGCTTCCTAGGGTTCTTCCTGATCTCAAGTTCATTCACTTAAGAGCTCTGATCAATTCTGGTCCACCTTTAGTCTCTAGAGTTCTAAGTTATGGCTCAGAAGTCTAGGGAAAGCTTAGGCTGGAATGTGACTGAAAGAAAATTTCAAGTCACGATACTTGACTCTCACGATCTCTGAGAAAACGATCACTGACAAACGATACTTGGAGAAAACGATCGCTGACAAACGATATTTGGAGAAAACGATCGCTGACAGACGATCTTTCCCTAAACGATCTCTGACCGGGAAACGATACACGAGCTCTCAATGAAACGATCTACGATCTCTGACTGAAACGATCGCTAGAAAACGACACTTGGGTCTAAACGATATTTGATCAAAACGATCGCTGAAAAACGATCTTTGACCAAACGATCTCTCGTAAAACGATCTCTGGCAGAAAACGATACACGACCGACGATCTCTAGTAGAAACGATCGGCGATACTTGGGCTGAAACGACACACGACCTCTCACTAGACGATACACGATACTCGAATATAAACGATCTACGATCTTTCACCAGAAACGATCGACGATACCTAACTGAAACGATACCGATCTTTGACAAGTGTCGCGATCTCTGCCAAACGATCGACGATCGACGATACCCGTGACAAACGATACACGACCTTTGACAAGTATCGCGATCTCGGGATAATGATACTTGGCAAACGATACGCGATCGACGACCTCTGATCAAAACGATCTCTAACGAAACGATCTACGACCGCTATCTGAAACGATCTCTAACGAAACGATCTACGACCGCTGGGAAATATCGCGATACTCAACCGCAGGAGTAAAACGATACTCGATCGCAGGAGCAAAGCGATACTTGACCCTTTTTCAAATTTTTGTGATGTTTTTTGGAGATTTGATGTTTCCCCCTTTCTCACCTATCTCTTCTCTCTTACCCTCACCCACTGTATTAATCAACCAAAGACTTTTAACCCCCTGAAGGCCCAAACGACACTCAGCGCAGGTCGTTTTTCCCTTTCCTAGGTTGAAATGCTGGAAATTTTTGAGCAAATAGGTGGTTTAGTTTACCTTGGAAGCTCCCATGATCTCTTGGTCCAACTCTCTTGCACAGAACTCTTCCCTATTGCTTGCTTTCCTCGAAACGATCGCTGGGCTCACACGACACTCGACACAGCTCTCCACGATACTTGATCCACAAGTAACTTGAAAATGAAAAATTTTTGGCTTTTATACCTGGGAATTCCTAGCTTACAGAAAAAGGAAAATTCTTGAACAAACCTAAAGCCTACTCTACTCTCCACTCACTCCTATTCTACTTCTTCTACTTACTTCCCTAATCTAACAACTCACTACACACACTCCAAGAATGAGAAGTAGCAAGTGCGGCTGAAATTGACTTACCAAAGAAGAGAAAATTTCCGCTCCTCCAAGTTCTTCAAAGAAAAAAGCTACTTACCAACGCACGGATGCCTCGGTTTGATTCGTCACTCCCCGGCAACGGCGCCAAAAAGTGCGTTGACCTAAGCTTCAACTTAGGGACTTGCGGAGAAAGAGACTGTACCTCAATCCCCTCACAAGTGCATATAGTGGGGATTCACGCTTTTAATTTATCAATCCGAAGAGTATACTAACCTAGCCGAGGGTATGAAGACATGCAATCACGTAATGGTCAATGCAAATGGATTACTCAAGAGTGAAAATGAGGCAAATACTTATCCTAACAAGCTTCAACTGTAGGTCAAGACGAAACGATACTTGGTGCAGCAGCCGTCGGTATTTTGGACTTTTCTCCTAGCTCCGAGCTCCAAACATAGCAAATAGCATATGCGTTTTGAAGCTCTCGAGAAGACGCATCCAATGGCAGTGGTTTCACTCAATTCCGACGCTCCTACTTCAAGTTATGACAGAAATACTGAATCGCAAAATCACTTTCCTACGCTTCAGCACTTCCTACACCTCGCACACACCTTTCCTACAGCAAAGAAACACTCTCAAGGATAGATAACACTCACAAGCACTCTTTCCAAGCAATACACATGCATACAAGCTCACGAAGAAGAAGATGAAGAGGGAAGAAGACACAAATTCGAATTTCTGTGCTCTGTCTTCTCACAATGGCAAAAGTCCTCTACAAAGAGTCACATTTGACTTATATACTAGTGCCCTAAAAATGGTCCTTTCACACAAGTGACCGGCACTTTATTCACTAAGAGCTAATTTCCTACTATTTTACATGGGTAAACTTCTATTCTTCTGTGGGAATGCATCTAGAGGACTCCTCTAGTGCCTTTACAAAGGGAAATATATTACAAAAATGGATATGTTACAAAAAGATGTGGTCCAAATCGGAAAAATTTTGGGGCCCGTCTTTTTCTCTGCTTTGTGCGCTCTTTAGCTCTGCAACACTCTCCCCCTCTTTGCCTCTGTCGTCCCTTGACAGACTTTGCTTCACGCACGCGCCCAGTGTTCAGTGTTGTCTGAATCTTGATCTTGCATTACGTTTTAGAGGCGCTCTGGTTTGTCCTGGTTGCACACATTGGACCTGGTTGATTTGGTTTGCCAGGCACGCCATTAGTGCACATATGCGGATGTAGCTCGTAAGCCTTGATCTGAAACCTCTGCCACTCAAGAGGTTGAAGCTTCCACATAAGTGATACATGTTGGCCCTGATTCCTTCTTCCGGCTGCGTGCTTTTCCTTGGTGTGTGTGCCCCTGCGGGGCTTCCTGCAGAGATGCATCTTCAGATTTGTCTTTTAGTGAAGCTGTTTCTTTCGTTGCTTTCTTTTTTTCCTCTTCTTACTCGGCTCGCCCTCGACAATAGTCCACCATTGGAACCCAGTTGGGAGTTGGACTATGCTAATCTCATGTATACGAACTCTAATCTGCGACCCCAATTAAGACAACAAAGACCATAGGGCCCTAGAGGACCATGCTTCAGGTGCCAAGGAGATCATTTCATAAAGGATTGCCCACATCCTCCGATAGCGGGACAGTCACAATACTATAACATACAAGGTTTTTGTCCCGAGTGTGGTAAAGAGCATGTCATCAGAGATTGTCATAAGAACCCTGCTAATGCCTCAAAAGTGACACCCATTAATGTGATAGGTATTCTACATAACTCAAATGGATCCAACCCTACATACATGCCTATCCAAGCTATAACAAGAGCCCAGGTGCTCTTAAGGAATGAACAACTTAATCCTGAAAAAGTAGCCAGAACTAGTGAAGTTGGAGAGTTTAGTAGTAGAAAGACTAAAACTTGAAAGGATTCATGAGAAAGAATTAAAAGAAAGTGGAGTAAAAAGATAATTGAGTTGGAAGGAATTCTAAAGGAATCTGGAGCCAAAATCATAGAGTTGACTTCTCAAGAATCTAATCGGGAGAACCTAGCTCAAAGATCAGGATCAGTTCTAGCTAAACCCATGCCAGAAGATCTAAACATGATGTTTCGTGCATATCAGGCGAGATAAGAAGGACCCCAGGTAGCTGAATTGAGTAAGAACTATCCGAGAGCAGATTTAGAAATTAAGAGAACTAAACTCTACATGAAGATGGTAGAATTAGCACAAGCTATGTTCGAAGCCTCTCATTATATTAATTGGAACAACATGGCAATCCCGAATTACACTTTCAAGGACTACTGGAGAGGTTAGAATACTTGATCAATAGCAACGAGAAGAAGAAATTGCAAGGGAACCCTAATGTCTCTGAGACACAGGAAAGGAATGCACCATCCCTATCTCAAGTACCAAATACAGAGGTTGAAGACAGCCTGTCTTCCATACACAAATATTCACATGAATTTTTAAGAGAAATCCAAGAAGAGAAGTGGAGACGTGAGCAAGAAGCCCATCCTCCTATTCAAGAAATAGACGACTTGCAGGAACAATTTCCCCAAGACATCCCCTCTATCTATGATGATGTAGAGGAAGAGCAACTAAGTGAAAAAACAGATTCTGAATCCGATTCTTTGCAAGGATTACCTCAGTTCATAGGACCTTGGGAAGCAAAGTCTATTGGCATGAGAGTACCCACTATAATATGAGGAATGAAGAATCAGTGGTCCCTAGAAACACGGAAGCAATCAAGAATACCAAAGTACAATGTCATCTCACTCTAGAAGAGTTGTTGAAGGTTAAACCAGAGCTATGGAAGCACGTAGCAAAACAATTCCCTCAGCTTGCTATTGCTCCCTCCTAGATAGGATCACACAAGAAGGTACTAGAGATACCCGTAGAACGAATTGGAGATGTAAGCGAGGGAGAGGAAGGTTATATCTATCTTCCAATAACCCACAAGGGCTACACCACCAAAATCATGCTTATGAGATGATTTTAGGATGACCATTCATGCATCAGTTGCAAATCGTATAAGATAGGGGAACTAATTTTTTGTACTTGCAACATTTGGGAGTAACCACTAAAGTCAATCTTAAAGATTATTCGCATCGAGATGTACCCCCAATCCAATGGAACACCATCCATAAGACACAGGAAGAAACAGACTCGGTACACTCATTGGAATCATACCCCTAATGGTTGCACAAGGATACTCATTTATGGATGTGTAAGGTAGCCAAACAAGAGGAAGAACGATTAGAAGCCAGGACACTAGGCTCAGAACGACATCCACGAACTCTTCAAAACCCAGCTTATGCACCTATAGTTGAATTTGAGCCTCATGGTTGGGGAGAGATCTTAGCTACAATGGATATCACGGTGAATGAAGAAGAATAGACCCCACATTGTGATGAGGACAATTATGACATTTCCATCTTTATGATTGAACCTATTGAGGAAGACTTTATCCTAGAAGAATGCATGGAAGTGACCCAAGAATCAGATGAGAGTAGTGATGAGGACCTAGAATCCATCATCATGGAACCTTTCCATTCCATAGAAGAGGAATATATTTATTTTGTAGAAGCCAAAACCCCTGAAGAGGAAAAGGAAAGTCAAATGGAATGACATGAGTCCCTCATAGAAGATACAAAAGGTAAGCAAAAGAAGAGAAAGAAAGCACCCAAGATAGAAGAAGAAGAAGAACCACTCATGGAAGTACCTGAGAACTTCAAGAGGTATGAAATAGAAGATAGGAGAATCATGGTACGAATGCCTAAAAGAAGAATGTCCTGTCTGTTGTGAAAGACAACCAATAGAACATGCCATGTTATATCATATGTCTCTCACACTAGAATGGAGTGAACCTTTAGTGACGTACTTGAGGATGAAAAAATTCCCTCAAGGAATGACTTTAGCAAGACAACAATGTCTAAAGCAGGAAGCTCAAGGCTACTCACTTATTGGCGACAATCTATACAAACAAGGAAGAGATGGATACCTAAGACAATGTGTTCATGAGAGCGATTATTTGAGCGTATTAGAGACTGCACAACAAGGTGTTGCAGGAGGTCACTTTGGCCCCGATAGGATAATCAAAGCCATACTATTTGCAGGATTATGGTGACCCACTCTTCACATGGATGCACATACCTATGTTAAGAGATGTGATGTGTGCCAGAGAACTAAGTTTCCTACTCGTAGAGATGAAATGCCACTGAAACCTATGATGGGAGGACATGCATTTTCCAAGTGGGGCATAGATTTTGTAGAACCCATTAACCCCCCAACAAAAGGTACTCATGCTAAATACATCATAGTTGCGACAGATTATCTTACCAAATGGGTAGAGGCTAAGGCCACAAAAAATAATGATGCACACATGACTGCAAAATTCTTATTTGAAAATTTCTTTACAAGATATGGATTGCCTATAGAGCTAGTGAGAGACTGAGGAACTCGCTTTCTAAACCAAGTCATTGAATATTTGTTACAAGATTTTATGGTAATTCACAAGAAATCCGCACCATATCATCCTCAGGCCAATGGTCAAGCTGAAAGCACTAACAAGATCCTTTGTACTGTATTGACGAAACTCGTGAACAACAAAGGTTTAGATTGGGACAAACAGTTACATCATGTTGTTTGGGCATATCAAGTGGCCTACAAGACCGTACTCAATGTGAGTCCCTTTCATATGGTTTTTGGTCAAAATGTTGTGCTTCCTTTGGACTTTTTGATACCCACCCTTAAATTTGCACAAGAACACTAGTGGACCGGCCATGAATTATCATCAAGGATAATGGACTTGGAATGATTAGGAAAAACCAGGTTGAAAGCAGTAGCAGGTATGTACACAGCAAAGAAGCAACAGAAAGCCTATTTTGATGCACATGTGAAAGATAAAGGCTTAAAGGAAGGTGATTTAGTCCTAGTGTATACGCTGAAACAACATGCACAGAAATTAGAAAAGCGAGGTTATGGACCTATGATCATTAACAGACTCTCGACAAGTGGAGCAGTACAATTAGCCACCCTAGAAGGAGAGATGATACCTAATTACATTAGTGTCTGTAGAGTCAAGCTTTATCAGGAACCTGTTACTGAGGATATGCTTAGACATCTCACGTTGGCAAAGAAGCGTAAGGAGGAAGAAAAGAGAATACATGCAGAAGCTCAGGCAGAAGCTATAGAACACATTAAGCACATGAAGCTAAGAAGACAAGGACTAGGGAGAGAACATTATAAAAATCTGGAAACAACACCCAGATACCCCATGGCCATGTTTCAAGCAAAGTCAATCGCTCATCCTAGCATAGTGGATAGGAGGCCATTCATTACAGTCAGGCTAGAGCATGACCACCCTCGCCACAAGCTTAGGGCTTTAATTGATTCAGGTGCTATGACGAGTGCCATTAGATAGTCCCACTATAAGGACTCAAGAATAGAAATGCGACCAATTGAGGCATACCTCATAGGGCTAGGAGGCATGGAAACCCCTTGTATGGGCAAGGTGGACCTTCCTATCGTCATACACGAAGTGACCTTGACCGTGAAGCTCCTAGTGTGCCATGATGATGACCTGATAGAACGCCTAATCCTTGGCCAAGATTGGCTATACTATCACTCATTGGACCTAAATTTTAGATAAGGCTCCTTGGAGATTGGAAGCTTAGACCAGTAGCCAGTGATACTGCTTGACTTCCCTAACAATACCCCACCTGAGGTATGTGACCCAACCCCTATGAAATGATTGCTACGGAGGATAGAAAGATCTTGGGTCACATCCATAGGTTAAGCACGCTCCTTCCAAAGTCAAGCCATGAGAGCTTGGCAATGGATACTTGCCAGACAAAAGGATGTCAGGAGATCTTGCCCTGGTCTTCCATTAGTGGACAAATGGGGACCATCAGAGGTCAAATGGGTTACATCAGAGGTCAGGTGGACTACATCAACAGCCAAATGGGCACTATAGCCCTCGGTGGCCATCCCACCACACTTACTATGGATTGGCCTAGATCTATAGTACAAAATGCCTCACTTCCTAATGGGCAAGTTTTGCAAGTGTTGCACCTCCCTTCTTTTCCAAAGCAGTGTCAATCCGACCTCTCACCCTAAACCTTGAAGGAGTCACCCATGATTGAGGAACCCAAACAGATGATCTACCAGTCGACACAAAGCAGGCAGCAGTATCAGCATCCCAAAGAAAGTGACACGAGACAAGTATGGGTGCCAAAAGGACAGAACGCACCAACAGTTTCCAACAACGCAGACAACAATAAGAAGAAGTTAAGGCAAAAGCAGAGTCATCATTCAACATCTCCTTGACCTTTTTCTACATGTACGAACATTTGATAGATTTGGATCACCAAGAAGTACCTGACAAATCGACCCACAGCCATGCAGATTTGGGTACCTAAACATTGTATTATAGCTCAAACTCAAGCCTTGTAATATATACCCCTTTGAAATCTCTTCGCCCATCGACACCACAACCACTGAACTCACCTTTTGTACCTCAGCAACAAAATACTACCCACTCATCAAATCTTAGGAAATGGGTGTTGAAACGCATCCAAAAGCCACCACATGATCCTTTGTACAACATAACACCCATATCAACTAACCTTCATCCTTGTAATAATTCACTCACCACTGACCCTTGTACAAATTCACCCACATTAACCCATCATCACTTATAATAACTTTTCATCACAAGCAATGTATGCATTATCTAAAGCATGTAGGTGTCTAGAGACCTGCATTAGTTTTTGCAAAAAAATCATTCCATAAGCTACCTCACAACACTTGGCTACATGGGTTACACATCGGTTATGGAAAGGGATTGCGGTCTCACCTTATTGGGATCATGATTAATTTCCATACTAATGTGCTAGTCTTTTGTAGTAGATCTTCTTTGCATTCATCTCGCTCATCATGCAAACTTAAGGACCTTCTACGGCTGGTGTTGGCAGTAGTCAAGGAACTGAAGGACTCACAAGACAAGGAAGCCAACGAAGGGAGTCGGAGCGAAGAGAAGGCACAAGCAGACAGAGTAGTCAAAGAAGATCTCGCAAGTAGGCCATCTAAATTTTTCATGCATCAAAGGGATGGGCACACAAGAAGAAGGAGCAAGTAGGGAGCTCCAGGAAATGTATGTCAAACTGTTAGAAGAAATCCCTACTAAAATAGTGATTTTCATCACTAAAAACCATTGTAAATATCATTTCATATTTTTGTAGCTCCATTTTGTGCAAGCCAAGGAGTCCTTGAGCTTGAGGAGCATTAGAAGTAGCTACCTGTCAATTTTCATATTCTTTAGACTCCGTTTGAGCCCTCAAATAAGCCCTGAAACCTAATTTTTAACTAGGCCGGACACTAAGTCTGGACAGGGCCAAAAACTAGTCAAAAACTATAAATAGAGCTAGAGAGCGCATTTTTGAGGTTAGCTTGTAATAGATTTGAACTTGTATGAGCACTTTTGAAGTAATCTAAAGAACTCCATTGTCTTCCTCTTTGTCTTACTGTGTGTGCGCGTGTGTGTGTATGTGTGTGCACGTTAGTGTGCTTCTCACTCACGCACTTATGCCATCACTTGTTCGAGGTCTTCATACCATCCGCACGTCTTCCCGGATTGACATTAAAGGAGGTGCTACTCATCACTGAGCTACACCAAATTTTGGTGCCGTTGCCGGGGATCGAGCTTTGAGGACGAGCGTGTGATGGTAAGACGTAGAGTTGAGACGTTAGCGTTGTAGGTAATTTCTTTAATTTTTCTTATTTTTCTCGTTTTTACTTCATCATCATCATCACCATCATCACCATCACCATCTCCCACCTCCATCTTCATCATCGCGAAAAATTTCAGTTTTTGATCATATCTCCTTTCCCCTTCCATTTCCCTCATTCCACTTGTGAGAGAGAGCGAGAGAGCGATTTGTGTGCGTTGCTTTTGCATGTTTTTTTGAGCTCCCTTGCAGGTTGTTGCTGTATCACCCTGTTCAGCAGACTACACAGGTACGGACAAGCTCGAAACTATCTCTGTGTCGCAGACATCTGTCGATCGCGATCGACAGAAAATTTCACCTTTTGGTAAAACAAAGTGCACCATCTTAATACACATAAAGAGCACATTTCAAATCACTAAACAAAACTAAAAAATTCTGTGTTTTTCTGTCAATCGCAATTGACATCGTCGATCGCGATCGACAACCACGATCGACAAATCTTGTCGATCGTGACCGACAGACCCCACGATCGACCGATTGAAACGTAGGATTCAATCAATCACGATTGACACTGCCGATCATGACCGACTGAAAGTTGACGATTGACACAAAAATTTGCGTTGCCACATGTCCATCGCGATGGACAGAACCTCGATTGACTGAAATCACGGCGAAAATCTCGGAAAAAGTGTCGATCGCAATTGATACCGTCGATCGCGATTGACAGGACTCACGACCAACTCTGTCGATCGCGATTGATACTGTCAATCACGACTGACGTGTCGATCGCGACCGACAGGCCCCGACGGACACCTCTGTCAATCGTGATTGACAGACCTGTCGATCGCGATTGACAAGCTTTTTCGGCCAAATTTCTAGGGTTTATATTACTTGATTTTGGGGTAAATTCTAGGCATACTTATCAAGCAAATAGTGATTTGTGAGGTTTCGACACTTGTAACTTGGGAGAAAACCTTGTTTTCCTGATGACCTGTTTTACCCTGTTTTAACCCTAGATCCCTGAACTGTCATATCTTCCTCATACGAAATCCGATTGTTGTGATTCTTGTTTTGTTGGAAAGCTCAGGATTATTAGATAGGGTATTTTGAAGTTGACCATACCCCGGGGTAGGAAAACTGAAGGATCCTTGGGATTGTTTTCCATAAAGGCAAAGGGAAATTTGGTTTGTGAATTACATGCATGAAAGTGATATGTCTGTCATTTGAATCTAAATCTTGAGCTAACCTTGGGACTTTTACAGGTCCATTGAGAGTACTTGAGGGCATCCAAAGCAAGGGCTGTTCGCAAGCTTGAGAACCGGGTTCTTGAGCACCAAAGGGCAAGGGATCTGCAAGTGAGGTTGGAATACTCTCAACTCCCTTTGTCAATTCCTACCTTAGGCTACACGTGACTAGTGCTATAAGTAAGTCAAGGCAACGATAGGCACGAGACAAGTCAAGACTATCTAAGAAATCAAGTTCAAGTCAAGAGATAACCTGTGTGTGACCGACAACTTTAAAGAAAAAGAACCTAACGTGAGACGATCAACATTAAAGTGCGGAAATTAACTCAAGTATTCCTGACGACGTGATATCAGACAAGATCATAAACACGATAATCAACTTAAAAAAGAATCAATGACTGATACAAAAGAACTCAGCAACGAGGTTGTACCTTGGGTAAAAATTGGGATTGCTCAGCTAAGCATATGAACCTTAGATCAAGACGATATCTAGGGAGAGATAGACAAAGTCTTAGGTCTTCAGAGGCTAGTGTCAATCACACTGCTAGGTCTTGGGCCCAGCAATTGAGCCATCACTCATACTACCCTAGTTCTGAAACTAGCGAGTCTGAGATGTTCCATGGTATGGAGAGACCTACAGGAAGTTCAGGCATACCATATTTACATAGGGTAGAAGGCCCCTACAAGACGCAACTGGAATACCTTAGGACCAACCGATTAGGTGCTAGCATCTATGAGGACGGCCTAGGGAGATCTGTGGTCCAGATCAAAAACCCAGATCAATCCATTGGGCTAGAACACCTAGCTGTCAAATTTGAAAATGGAGTATACTTGGACAAAGAAGGAACAATATACGTAGTCACCAGTCACCCAGATAGAACAGATGAGTTCAGAAACGTGATCCCTGAGACGGACATAGGTGACCTAGAGCAAGGAAACATGGGTGTAGAACCTAAAACCCCCCGAGGCAAATCTGTTCTCACTAGGATTATCACACCGGAGTGGATTCCCCAAGACAATAAGAGCATAGCTCTACTCCTAAACCGAGAGACTGATGAAGCCTTTTGAAGGTATAAATCTGAGCAGCCAAATGAGGTAGGAACAATCATGATATATGAGTTCAAAGATCCTGATAGCCCAGGCAGAGTGACCTACTTAGATCACGCTTCAGAGAGGATCTTTGTGGTTACCGAACATTATAGGCATGCTTACACTTGGAAAGGTGAATTTATTTTCCCCCAACCAAGATCTAATGTGTCCTATGGTCACCCCGGAGCTGGAACATCCCAAGCTCATGGAGCTCAAAGAGACAGACATAGAGATAGACCTGAGGTAAGCTTTGCCAACCCAGTGGGAAGAGAAAGAACGAGAACGAAAACAAATAGAGCGGAACCTGAGGGACTTAGAGCCCCAAGGAACCAAAGGAATGCTGATGATTTCCCTCTGCCAAGGCCTAGGGAACACACCAGAACCTTTAGACCTACACAGCTGGTTAAGTCCATAAAGAACTACTTCGATGGCACAGGAGACCCATATGATCATGTGGCTGAGTTTAGACAAGTCTTGAGAGCTGAACAAATGTAGGACCTATTCACGCAGTATAATGCCTTTGGTCTAACCCTTAGGAACACAGCCCTTATGTGGTTTCAACCATTGAATGAGAGACAGTTCAGGAGCATAGACCAACTCTTAGAGGCTTTCATCACTGAATTCACTAAAAATGGCATAAGGCATAATACTTCCTCATTGATACATAGCTTCAAGCAGACCCCTCAAGAGACCGTGAGACTTGCAGGAAGAAGATTTAGGCAATATCTTGAGAGATGCCCTGTTCCTGAGTTACCCACACCAGCCAAACAAGTGGCTTTATTCTTGGATGGATTGCTAAGTACCAAATTGAGGTCATATGTGTACTTGAAGGACCCTAGGACGATAGAAGAGTGTGTATGCATGTGCATCGACATCGAGGATAACCTAGGGGAGGAGTTAGAGCTTTCCAAAATCTACAAAGATTCAGATAGTGCCTCTAGCCTCTCTTCTTCGCAATCCACATCAATTGAGGAACTTGCTGAGAAAGTAGCTCAAAAACTAGGTGTCTCTAGCAAACAAATCCCAAGATTTGCCCGAGTTAAACGGTGCTATATGTGTGGAGGTGACCATATGGCGAATGTTTGTCCCATTATGGCCCAATCCCAAGTTAATCCTAGTAGCCAGTACTGCACCATAGAAGGGAGATACACTAATCACACTACGCAAGATTGCCCATACAATAAGCAAGCTATGAGGCAAACATATCCACAACCCTACCCTCAACAAGGAAGATACCAAAACCAATATCCACCACAACAATATGCAAGGCCTCAGCAACCCTACCAACCACACTATTAGACTCAGCAAAGGCCTCATCCTGTGTTAGCACAACAACCCCCTGCTCCAGCCAATGTGATCCCTGTAAAGTACGCAGCTGTAGAAGAGAACCTGAATAGAGCCATAGTGCCAGTGACACCATTGCTGTCAGAAAGTGACCCGAGTGACCATAGTTTCGATTCTACCCATATTGATAGTCCCCAGGCTTACTACATGCAATCTCCTGAACATGGTGAGTCCTACTATAGTGAAGAACCGAGTGAACCTAGTTAGGAGCCAGAGTATGCAAATGTAATGTACACAAACCCCAACTCTAGACCTCAACCTAGGCAGGTAAGACCCCCATTCCCTAGAGGACCATGCTACAGATGTCAGGGAGATCACCTCATTCGTGATTGCCCCATGTCTGCACCTACACAACCCCAGCCAGTAACAATTCAAGGCTTTTGTCAAGAGTGTGGAAAGGAGCATCTCTTACGAGACTGCCCAAAGAATCCCAATAATATGCCAAAAATCACTCCTATCAATGTTATTGGGTTAGTAGTAGACTCTACAGGAAGTGTCACGTCCACTGCGCCAGTACAAGTGGTCACTAGAGCTCAAGCATTGCAGCAAAACCAAGGGGTAGGCCAGGAAAAGAGCCCAGATGTTAGTGAAACTAAGAGCATAACCAAGAAAAGGACTAGAGCTTGGAGGGATAGCCGCGAAAGAATGAAAAGACAATGGGCAAAGAAGATGAGCGAACTCGAGGAAAGCCTAAGAGAAACAAAAGCCAGGATAGTTGAACTTACATCTCAAACTCCCTCTCACACTACCCCATCTCCACCATTCCCATCTCCATCTGACCCACCACCTTCCAACCCGCCTCATGCCACCCCACTACCCCCTAGAGTAGGATCAGTACTAGCAGATCCCACTCCCGAGGACCTAAATATGATGCTCAAGGCATATCAGGCCAGAATCCAAGAAGGGCCAAACATTAAGGATCATGAAAAATGTTAACTCAGAGCCGAACTAGAGCTTGAAAGAACTAAAATTTGTGCTAAGATGGTGGAATTGGCACAAACCATGTTTGAAGCCAGTCGCCTCTTTAACATCTCAAGTTCAGCTAAGACGCAGTTGCACTTTGATGGACTGATAAAAAGATTGGAGAGGCTGATAGCACAATCAGAACAGGAACCCGCCTCTCAAAATAAGGACAAGGCCAACGAAAGAATAAGCATTTCCCCCCAGGATGCTTATGTGCCCAACTCCACAGAGCCAGACACATCTTCTTCTATGAATCGGTACACATCAGAATTCCTACGAGAGATTCAAGAAGACAAATGGGCTAAAGAAAGTGAAGTCCCTCCTCCCATTGAACTTGTGGATGATGCACATGACCAATTCCCACAAGACATCCCATCCATTTATGAAGAGCAGGAGAGCACTCAATATCAGGAGAGATTAGACTTCGAATCTAATTCTTTACATGAATTACCCCACTTCACAGGCCCATGGGAAGCTAAGTCTACTTGTATGAGAGCCCCCACAGTCATGGTAAGAAACGAAGATTCAGTCATACCTAGGAACACGGAGGTAGTGAAGAACACTAAAGTGCAGTGCAATCTCACTTTAGAAGAGCTACTCAAGGTTAGACCCGAACTATGGAAACATGTAGCCAAACAAGTACCAGAGGTAGCTAAACCGCGTTCCCAGGTAAGTTGTCATAGAACATTGCCAGAGATACCTTTGGACAAGATAGGAGACATGAGTGAAGTTGAAGAAGGAAACACCTATCTTCCCATCACCCATCAAGGATACACAACCAAGGCAATTCTGGACTCTGGTGCAGGAGTGGCAATTGCTACCACTTCCCTATGAAAGCGTTGGGGCAAGCCAGCACTCAGGCCAACGAGAATGAAATTGCAGATGGCTGATGGTCACATAGAGAGGCCTTTAGGACTACTAGAAGGAATAACTCTCACCACATGTGGTGTTGAGTTTGAGCACACATTTGCTATATGTGACTTTAGCAAGAATCATGCCTATGAGATGATTTCGGGAAGACCATTTATGCGACAGTTGCAAGTGGTCCAGGATTGGGGAACCAATTCCTTGTATTTGCAACACTTAGGTGTTACGACCAAAGTGAATCTCAAAGATTACTCTCATAGAGATGTCCCTCCTATCCAATGGAATCCCATCCATAGAGCCAAAGATGATACGGAGTCTGTGCATTCCATAGGATCAGGATCCTCATGGATGCATGAAGACACCCACTTATGGATGTGCAAAGTAGCAGTAGAAGAAGAGAAGAGAGAAAAAGCCAGAGAGGTAGGTGCAAAGGAAACACATAGATCAATTCAAGACCCACCCTATGCACCTGTAGTATTTCCAGACGAAGAATTTGAAACTCACGGCTGGGCAGAAATTTTAGCAACAATGGATGTAGCCATCAATGAAGAACAATGGACACCCCACTCTGATGAGGATGGCTATGACATTTCAGTCTTCTCCATAGAGCCAATCATGGGAGATGCAGTTTTAGAAGAGTGCGAACCTAACCCTGATGCATTTGAGGATGCAAGTGACTCTGATCTAGAGTCAATCATTATGGACCCACCTTTTGCATCAGATGAAGAATACTTCTATGAAATAGAATTTCAACCCTAGAGACATGGAGAGCTCACCAATGATGTAAGGTTGACCACACAAGTGACCCCTAAGAATGAAGGAAAGAAAAGAAAGAAGAGAGAAGTCACACCAGAAGAGGAAGAATCTTTGTTTGAGGTCCCTGCCAATTTTAAAAAGTATGAGATAGGCGACATGAGAGTCATGATAAGAATGCCTAAACACGAGGCACAATCAGGAGAGGCCTATGATAACAAAGAAACCACCAAGAAAATAGTGATAGCCCTAGAAGAAGGAGAGGAGAGATGCACGTACATAGGCCATGACCTAACAGAGGAAGAAGAGCATGCGTTAATAGCCTTGCTAAGAGAATACAGAGATGTATTCGCTTGGAGTTACAAGGATTTGAAAGGTGTAGACCCCGACATATGCTCACACACTATCCCCATGACCTCAGATGCCAAACCCTCTAAGCAAAAGCCATACACATATAATGATAACTATGCTGCCACAATCAAAGAAGAGATAGATCGCTTGGTTGAAGCTGGATTCATCTATGAAATTGAGCACACTGAGTGGGTATCCCCCATTGTAGTGGTGCCCAAGAAGAATGGAAAGCTGTGTGTGTGCATTAACTTGAAGAAGGTTAATGCAGCCACAATTCGAGATAATTATCCGCTTCCAATTACCGAGCATCTATTAGAAAGAGTAGCAGGCAAGGAAGTGTACAGTTTCCTTGATGGATTTTCGGGCTACAATCAGGTAGCCATTGCTCCAGAAGATCAGCATAAGACAGCTTTTGCCACAGAGTGGGGCATATTTGCTTTTCGAGTAATGCCATTTGGGCTTACCAATGCTCCTGCAACCTTTCAGAGACTGATGTGCCATGTATTTAAAGAGTTCTTGAGGAAGAATTCGGAAGTCTATGTTGATGACCTTTGTGCTCACTCCAACATTAGACAGACACATATACCTGAACTTAGACAAATCTTTGACAAATGTAGAGAATATCAAGTCTGCCTGAACCCAGAAAAGTGTGTTTTCATGGTCAGGCAAGGCAAGATTCTAGGACACATAGTGTCAAAGAATGGCATATCTACGACGAGGAAAAAGTGAGAGCCATTGCAGAACTACCTAGGCCAAAGAATGTCAAGGAAGTACAAGCTTTCATGGGGCATTGTGGATATTATCGACACTTTATACACATGTACGCCATCATAGCAAAGCCTCTGTACGGACTTTTGACTAACTTTGAGTGGACTGATGAATGTGAAAACTCTTTCAACGAGCTCAAAAGAAGATTGTGTTCCGCACCAATCTTGACCACACCAGACTGGAATAAGCCCTTTCATGTTCATGTAGATGCATCCAATTATGCTATTGGATGTGTGCTTGCACAACCTACGGGTGAAGGTAATATGGATCTTCCAATTGCCTATGCTAGTAGACAGTTGAATGCAGCTGAATGGAACTATACCACCACCGAACGAGAAGGGTTAGGCATGGACTATGCAGTTAAAAAGTTTAGGCATTATTTGCTTGCAAATAAGTTTAAATTTCTTACTGATCACCAGGCACTGTTATATTTGGTGAACAAGCCATGCAATACAGGCAGATTATTAAGATGGTTCCTGTTACTAATGGAATACGACTTTGAGGTTGTGGTGAGGAAAGGGAAGACTCACCTGAGAGCAGACCACCTCTCTGGGCTCACGTCTGGAGAAGCCCCACACGGAGTATTAGATGACCTACCTGATGCTTACTTGTTTAATTTGGAAGTTGTACCTCAGTAGGCTAAGCCATTAGTGCCAGTATTGATGTATGGGCCCAACCACCCAGTCATAAACACTCAAGATAGGGAGGTAGTAAAAGCCCAAAAGTACCACATCATGGCAGGAAGTATGTACAAGCATACAGATCAAGGGATCTTGGCTTGTTGTGTGGAAGAGGACGAGTACGCTAAATGGTTGCAATTAGCACATGTAGGTGCATTAGAGCAACACTACTCAAAGCAACGAACCCTACAGACACTAAGGAGACTCGGAGTGCATTGGCCGATTATGGAAGCTGATGTCCAGAAGTTGTGCAAGGAATGCCCTATCTGCTGCACTAAACCACCTGTGGAACATGCCACTCTTTATCAAGTGTCCATAGTGCCAGATTGGAGTGAACCATTAGTAACCTTCCAGAAGACGAGAACATTCCCTCAAGATATGACATTGGCCAGACAAAGAAGTCTAGGACAAGAAGCCCTAGACTACTCACTTATTGGTGCTAATCTATACAAGCGGGGTAAAGATGGTTATCTCAGATTATGTGTCCATGAGAGTGAATATCTCAAGATATTGGAACTGCTCACCAAGGTGTAGCAGGATGACATTTTTGGACCAGATCGGGTGATCAAGGCAATACTATTTGCGGGCTTTTGGTGGCCGACCCTCCACATGGATGCACATACCTATGTGGAGAGGTGTGATGTTTGTCAGCGAACTCAGTATCCTATACGCAAAGATGAGATGCCTCTGAAACCTATGATGGGTGGACGTGCATTCTCTAAGTGGGGAATAGACTTTGTTGGTCCTATTAACCCCCCAGCTAAGGGTTCACATGCTGAGTACATCATTGTGGCCACATATTATCTAACCAAATGGGTAGAGGTAAAAGCCACAACGAAGAACGATGCTCAAACGACAGCTAGGTTCTTATTTGAGAATGTATTCACAAGATACGGGCTACCAATAGAGCTACTGAGTGATAGAGGCACACACTTCTTGAATGAGGTTATTGAAAATTTGCTCCAAGAATTCTTGGTAGTTCATAAGAAGTCTGCTCCCTATCACCCACAAGCTAATGGGCAAGCTGAAAGCACAAATAAGATTCTGTGCAATGTGTTGACCAAACTAGTGAATAATAAATGCTCCGATTGGGACAAACAGCTACACCATGTTGTTTGGGCATACCGAGTTGCCTATAAAACGGTACTCCAAGCCACACCCTTTCAGATGGTATTCAGTCAAAATGCAGTGCTACCATTGGACTTCTTGATACCGACATTGAAAGTAGCATAGGAGCATGAATGGACAGGCCATGAACTCTCATCGAGAATCTTTGACCTTGAACAACTAGGTGAAACAAGACTAAGAGCGGCAGCGGGAATATATGCAGCTAAGAAAAGACAGAAGGCATACTTTGATGCCCACATTAAGGATAAAGGCTTGAAGGCAGGAGATTTAGTTTTAGTCTACACCTTGAAGCAACATGTGAGAAAATTAGAGAAGCGTGGCTATGGACCTATGATCATAAATAGGATCTCAACAAGTGGAGCAGTACAACTGGCCACCTTAGAAGGCGATATTCTCCCGAGCTACATCAGCGGATGCAGAGTCAAACTATATCAAGAACCCCTCACTGAGGAGATGCTCAATCGACTCAACAAGAAATGCAAAGAAGAGGAAAAGCGAATCCGAGAAGAGGCACAGGCAGAAGCTCTGGAACGCATCCGAAGAATGAAGTTGAGGAGACAGGGTAGAGATCAGCCTAGGACAGATGACTTTGCAGCTCAAGGATATCATGTGGCTATGTGTGAAGTTTTAGCTATTAGCTCTCATATGATAATTGATCGACATCCTTTTGTAACCCTAGAGATAGGACACGGAAAGAGTGCAAGGATTGTAAGGGCTTTGATTGACTCAGGTGTCACTGTCGAGATTTGAACTTAAATGTCAATCCTGTGGAAGCATATATCATAGGATTGGGAGGCGTGGAAACCCCTTGCATGGGCGAGGTGGAACTTCCCCTCTACATTCAAGATATTTTACTGACAGTTAAAGTTCTAGTGTGTCAAGATGAGGATCTCACTGAACCTCTTATTTTGGGCCAAGACTGGATCTATGATCATGCAGTCAACCTAAACCTAAGAAGTGGACTTCTTCAGGTATGGGTAAATCAGAATCGCATTACAATTGAGTTAGAAAATGAAGCACTCGAGGAACTAGGAAAGGCACACACTCCTGGTCCTTCCAGGAGTAGACAAGAAGATGACCATGTTGTTCTTGTCCAAAACTATGTGATGCAGAGGGAGGATTATCTCAACAAAGAAGTCAAGGATACGACAAAACTCCCTTCTTTTCCAAAAGCCACAGGGATGCAGCAACCAAAGGCGGATCAAATGCAGAAGAAGTAGACGACTTGTGTTCGCGGCCAAAAGAAAGTACGAAGCACGGTGTCACAACCATCAAAACAAATGTGGGTGCAGAAGGGCGAGTACCCTATCTCGGTCAAGCCACAACAACTGGCTCAACTTCCTATTAGTGACCAACGACAAGACACTAATAAGAAGTCTTCCAAAAATTCTTCTGTGAGAGTGGTCTATCTGGGTACCCAAGAAGTCGATGAAGGCTAGCCCACAATCAAGACAAATTTGGATGCCCAAGGCTTGCTTGCGGGCTCAAATAGATACACAAAGACTACACCTTGCACAACATGGTTCACTCACTCAAGCAGCTGACACCCACTTGTATACATCACACACAAACACTTATTCACTCATGAGCACGAGTAGAATCTCTTGTAAATGGGTCCCTAAAAAGCCTCATTTCCAAGTAGATACTCTCACCAAGCCCGCAAGAGTCTCCACCAAACCAAAACCGAAAGCCATCCACTGTGTTTGGCAGCCTAAAATGTGTAATAAACCCCCCGACCCTCATTTGTAAATTCATATCCACTCACTAACTACATCACTCATTCATCGCATCTTTCCATTTAGTTCTTAGGACCATCCATTCACTAACTACACACACGATCCCGAGCACTTATTAACCTACTAACCTCTCACGAAAATCATGTTAATGTTGTAACGGGGACACATAAACGCTTGGTGTCCATTTGCAATGTTAACATTCAATTGTATATTCTCACAGACCCGGTGACCAGTCTCCTCAATATGGCCGAGGCAGGAACAAGCTCCCAGGCAGGCACCAGCCCTCAAATTATGGATATTGAAAGTCTTCCCATTGAGGAGGCATTGAAGGAAAGACCACTCGCACTAAGAGCATTACATGCCATACCTGTGCAGAATCCTCCCCAGGGACACACATCACCAGTAAGCAAAAACTCTCATTGGTTCAGTGATGTGGCAGGACCTCTTGGAGAAGGCACCTACTTGTGGGAAGTAGAGATAGAGTTCAATGGTCGTTGGGGCAAATATCATTTTTTCACCAGGGAATTTGAGAGGCTTCAAAATGATGAAGGTCTGAAACCCATCTGGAAGAAGGCTGAACTGTATGACTACTTCAAGGTTCAGCTACCCAAGCCAGATTTTCTACGTTGTTCCTACTTAATTAGCACTCTAACCCCTAGTAAAGAGAAAAAGGGATATAGTACCTTTGTTCTACCATCACTGACCAGAGGTAATGAATTAAAGCGCTTCAAATTGACGAACAATTTGGTGAGGGAAGCTCTTGACATGAAAGGTATGCATATTCCCACCGAAAAAGAGATGATGGTCCCAGATAACATGAAGAACAGGAACCTGACTAAGCTAAAGGACATGGTGGCAATGACACCGACTATTTCCATTCATTTGCGAATGGTCATGCAACATTTTGCGTTCCCAGCTCAAGAGAGGTTCACGATGCCACCCAAGAAGGTATGGTTCAGTCTATATTTGTTAGATGCCTTCAATTTGACAATCAACATGCCGCATTGGATTATTGACCAAATACACTTGGCACATCAACGGTGGTACAAAAAGCAAAAATCAGTACTGTATGGATGCTGTGCTCTCACCAGGATTGTTTACAGATGTTTGGCCTATGATGTGCCAGTTCAAAGGGCTCTAATTTGGACCAGGGTACAGGAATTTCAACGCAGACTATCAACCGTAGGGCCTCCATCCAAGAAAATGAGAGGTGAAGGTCAGATGCCTTGTGCACAAGCCCGGGGTGCTACACTGACACCAGAAACCACTCCACGGCTTCCAAGGCGAGTTCAACCGTTCACTATCAGGTTACCAAGGCATAGCACAGAAGGACCGAATCTAGTGTTTCCACTTATACCCACCGACCTAGAGTTCCCTCATGGCTTCACACTCGAAGAACTAACTGATGAGGAGGTAGCCAGAATCATTGATATGTTAATTTGGAAGTCGAGGTAGAGCAAGCGAGCGGGCAACAAACTGTTACAGACCAACCCCATCCCGTCCAACCAACAGTAGTCGAAGTGGATGATGATGAAGATGAAGAGCAAGAGGAGGAACAAGAAGGACTATCAGATGAAGAAGAGCAGGAATATGAACAAGAAGTTCTACAGGAACTTGATGGTGCCCCGGTGTCCCTGGCAGCAGGAAAAGCCCTCATGAATCAAATCCTTGAGGAGGAAGGTGTGGACGAGCAATACCAAGCAACCCTTGACATGATATCTGATGCGTTGGGGGTACTTGAGACGGTGCATACCGCTCTTGCATACTCACGACGATCGGAACGATGATACGGCATATCAGAACCACAGGGCACCACATCCACAACCATGGGCACAACTCATCCCATTCATGACACTGAGGAAGCCCATACATCTAGTCCACCCCCGTCACCCCCCTTACCCCCTCTCCCTCCAACTCTGCCACTTTCACCTCCCACTACCAGTGAAACCACTAATGTCACCGCCTCAGGGTCCACTTCCCATACCGAAGCACAGATCGTTAGTCAACCCACACAACCTACACAACCGACACCACCTCTCTTGTCTACACTACTACTGACTCTGTAATTCTAACTGTAGCCACGAAAAACCCCGTTCCCCCGATCACACTTCCTGGCGGTTCATATTCACAACTACACACACCACTTTACACCTTCACCACCATCACCACACCCACAATTCCCATGTTCACAATCACTCCCACGACTACATCCACTTTTGATCTCATGGACATATCACCCACCTCCGCACCTCTCCCTCCCCCCATACGTCCACAATCTCCCATTCCCCCACCACCAACTTCACCCTTTTCAAGCACAACATACATGCTCCCATTCCCTTTTCCCTTCCCTTCTGCATTCAACACCTTTCCCGCATCCACTCCCATTAATAATGTATTTAATAATATGTACCAGTGTATGTCTCAACTGCAACAGCATTACCAGCACCTAGACGCACAACATACGAGCCTCTTCAGAAACCTTCAACAGCTCCAAGCAAGATTCATTGATTTAGAGAAGGAGAAGCAGCTATTACAACAGCAGTATACTACATTGCAAGCACAACATGATCAATTAGTTGCCAATCCACGCTAGTCAGATACTAAAGAAAAACAACAACTCGATGACATGTTACATGCTCAGATCACAGACAATCTCAAGCTTCGACGCAATCTTGCCTTATTATGGAAGCACATGTCCGAAAAACTCGAAGAGAATAAAAGACTGCGGAAACAGAACGAAGAAAACCTGGAAGCAGTAATGGAGGGTTCACCACAGGAAATCGACCCACAGAAATTCAATATCCAATCTGGAAATATGCAAATCGTCTTGGAAACCCATGCCGTCCTCCTGGAAGCCCACACAACATTAGAAAGAGAAAGAGATGATCTACTAAAGAAACTGGCAACTCAGCAGGAGTCACCAAGCAAAGTCACAACCGCAGCCGACACATCTGAAGAAGTCATAGAACTCAGAGCAGAACTAGAAGAACTACGAAGTAAAGTCCTTCAATACGAGCATCAACCCTCTCCCCTTGTGGAACCGGAACCTGAAGACTTAGTGCCAATTCAAGTGGAGGAGACTTTTGAAGACCCATATGTTCCCATGCCAGCACCTGGAGGTAAGCAAACAGAAGAAGGAATGGACACGATTGAGATCGAAGCTCCTGAATGGATGCAAAGGTTAGAAAAGGTTGCTACAACCCATGACGAGAGAGTTGCAGTACAGATAGCGTCTATGTCACGATTGGAAGAAGTCATCATAAAATCAGATTACTTCAGAAACCTCTCCCATCATAGGTGGATTGCACGTCCGATGATCTGTATGTTCCATTCTGTGTATTAATGGCAGATTACAATGCTGAAATCAAGCAACACACAACAAAAGAACCAACCTCGGTGACACAGTTTGTAGCGGATGACATCCCTGCAAGTGCCACGTAGGGGAATATACATCAACCTACTTGGAGGATCTGTCTGCTTGAGACATACCCTGAGATGGTACGCACGTGGAATAACATGCCTTTATATATCAAGTATAATCACTACTATTGCCCTGTCTTCCGAAGAAGGTCTTGGCCGGAGTACACAAAAACAGTGCTGACAGTCAAAGGATGTGAAAAATGGCTCAATTATGTCTACTTAGCCCCACCTAGAGGCCAACCCACAGTAGCATACATGATTTCGACGATTCGGCATTGGGGGGTCAGGTTCAAGAATGTCCCAGATGTCATGGCACAGATGTGCCTCAAAATTTTTGAGCTCATGCTGGTTACATTCAGGACATTTAAGAATATCAAAGAACCTCATCTTTCAGCTCTCGACTTTAATGAAGGGAATCAGGACCTTGCCTATGATATGAGCACCACACCATCCATTAATATCGTATATGCGTGGCATGCTCGTATAAAGTATCTACCTGCCTGCTTCAAACAAACGTTTGAAGAAATGTTTATCATAGGGTTCTGGGAATATCATTCAGAGATATTCATTCCCAGACCATCTCACCTATTACAGTTATTTGCAGTGGAACAAGCTCTACATTCAGAAAAGCTACGTATGCCACATCCAGAAGTTCCAGGGCCAGTAGACTGGGATGCCCTACTCACTGATTTGGCCAAAGGATTGAGAATAGCCGAACATCATTTAGCCACAGACGTTGTGGAGTACTACATCCAACGACCCACTCAACAAGGGTCTGTCAGAGACGACAGACGTGAGAGAGGGGGGGGTGTTGGCAGTAGTCAAGGAACTGAAGGACTCACAAGACAAGGAAGCCAACGAAGGGAGTCGGAGCGAAGAGAAGGCACAAGCAGACAGAGTAGTCAAAGAAGATCTCGCAAGTAGGCCATCTAAATTTTTCATGCATCAAAGGGATGGGCACACAAGAAGAAGGAGCAAGTAGGGAGCTCTAGGAAATGTATGTCAAGAAATCCCTACAAGAAATAGTGATTTTCATCACTAAAAACCAGTGTAAATATCATTTCATATTTTTGTAGCTCCATTTTGTGCAAGCCAAGGAATCCTTGAGCTTGAGGAGCATTAGAAGTAGCTACCTATCAATTTTCATATTTTTTAGACTCTGTTTGAGCCCTCAAATAGGCCCTGGAACCTAATTTTTAACTAGGCCAGACACTAGGTCTGGATAGGGCCAAAAACTAGTCAAAAACTATAAATAGAGCTAGAGAGCTCATTTTTGAGGTTAGCTTGTAATAGATTTGAACTTATATGAGCACTTTTGAAGTAATCTAAAGAGCTCCATTGTCTTCCTCTTTGTCTTACTGTGTGTGTGTGTATGTGTGTGCATGTTAGTGTGCTTCTCACTCACGCACTTGTGCCATCACTTGTTTGAGGTCTTCATACCATCCTCACGTCTTCCCGGATTGACATTAAAGGAGGTGCTACTCATCACTGAGCTACACCAGCTGGCCCCAGTGCATCGGTGGTCAATTTTGGCAATTTACTGGTTGAGCCATATCCTACGTTACAACCACCAGAGTTTCAAGGATTCCCAGGTTTAATGCCGATAGATGATCCTCCTATGGGATACATTGAAAAAGTGCATAGCAATTCTCATTGGTTCAAAGGTCTAGGAGGACCTTTAGCAGATGCGGTCTTTATCTTTGATGCCATGCTGAGTTTTGACAATATTAAGTGGGGCAAGTATCAATTCTTCTCCATAGAATTTGAAGCACTTCAAAACTCAGAAGAGTTAAAGCACATTTGGGCTAGAACTATTTTTACGGAATATTTCAGTGATCCATTGCCCAAACCGGACTTTTATAGATGCTACTACCTGGTAACTACACTTCAGGCCTCTGAGAAAAAGGACTTGCTCGGAACTTTCATTCTTCCATCCTTGGTAAATGATCCCCCTTACAAGAAGTTTTATCTTTCAAAAGATCTCATTCGGGCAGCAATTAAGATCCACGGGACTCACACGCTGATAGAGCACGAAAGGCTTATTCTAGAGCCGATGAAGCGTGGTGATGTTTTCCAAGACACCCTTGAACTCCCTACACCCGCATGGATGAAGTGAGTAGAAGAACTTGGAAAGACCCACTCTGCATGGGTGGAGGCACAGTTACATGCCATGGCTATGATAGAGGAACGCACATTACAATCACCTTACTTCGCTCATCTGGCCCCTCAAAGGTATATCTCAGGCCATGAGCTTCAATATAAACCGTACTTCATGCTGATGGTAGGATATCAATTGGCAATAGAAAAGGAAACGGGTAAGAAACCATCCTATGCCACTCAATTCGAGCATGATGACCTGCCATCGGAAGCACAAAAAGGTGAAATCTTTCAACCAAATTGGCATCAGGAGTTGCTACAAAAATATCCAGAGATGATGCATACATGGGTCAAGGCACCATTGCATTTGAAGTACAACCCATCTTTGGGACCTATGCGAAGACGCCGCTCCTAGACAGCCTTCACCGTTAATGTTCAAAATAATTAGTGCTAGGATTGACTTAATTATCCTTATTTCACTCCACCTCGTGGACCCCCTTCAATTGGATACATGATGGCCATGATTTTTCACTGGCTTCCCCACTTTCACCACATGGATGATGTTGCAGCACATATGACTGTCAAAATATTTGACATGATGCAGATAATATTTAAGATCTTCTGTCGTGTCAAAGCACCGCATGTCAACACCCCAGGATTTGAGCATGGTAACCAAGACTTAGCATATGATATGAGCACTATGCCATCGCTCCAGGTGTGTTATGCTTGGCACTACCGAATCAAGTACTTACCCACTTGCTATAAGATGACATTTGAAGAGATGTTTGCCACCGGCTTTTGGCAGTACCATTCGGAGGTTTTTATAAGTACGCCCACACACCTACTTAATTATTTTCTTGTGAACAATTGTTGTACTCCACACACTACCGACTTCCACCTCCCGATGAACCTCATCCCATAGACTGGGAAAAACTTGAAGCTGATCTTGCACGAGGTATTCGCATCGCGGAGCACACCCTTGCTCACAACCTCCTACAAAACTATATCATGCAGACCTCACAACAAGGTTCTGTTGGGGACGACAGACACGAGTGGGAGGGGTTGTTGGCAGTTTTGAAAGACACAGACGACGAAGAAGCATGTGAAGGTGGATTACAAAGATTCGTAGGGAGTGAGGCAATCATTTTTTCTCTAAGAAATATATTTGATAATACCTTTTCAAAACTCCCAACAATGATTTTCATCACTCTTGTACCATATGTATCATATAAACACACACTTTTGTAATTAGCAACTCCATTTTTGCGAGTGGAGGAGTCCTCCAGCTTGAGGAGCTTAGGTAGAACAAGCATACCAATTTTGGCTTTTTTAGATCTCATTTAGACCTTCAAATAGCGCCTAGAACCTATTTTTTAACTATGCCGGACACTAGATGCAAAACCGGTCAAAATTAGTCAAAAAACTATAAATAGAGCTTGATCTTGTAAGAGTGAACTTGAGCGATAGAATCCACTCTCAACCTTCCATTGTGTCTTGCTTGTCTCTTTCTTGTGTGTGTGTGTGTGTGTATGTGTGTGTGCATCTCTATGCTTCTCACCTTCACTCTCACTACATTTCACGTTCACGATCTTCATATCACTCCTACCTCTTCTGCAGATTGACATTAAGGAGGTAGAGCTTCTTAACGTGGTGCTTACCATCATACTAGAGCAACACTACCTACTTCTCATTTGGAACAAAAGAAATATTATTCTCTTTTTCAATGAACTTCTCCCTAATGAAGTGGTAGTGAGATTTTTGTGTGTTTAGTTCTTGCATGGAAAACAAAATTTGCTGCTAGGTGCATTGAGCTTATATTATCTCCAAATATGTGAGGTTTTGAATTCACAAGTTCCAAATCTCTATACAATTCCCTTAACCATATTCCCTCTTGATTTATTATGGTCAAACCTCTATACTCTACTTCAGTTGAGGATAATGCAACTCTTTATTGCTTCTTGGAAGTCCATGACACAAGGTTTGAGTGTAACTTGGATCTTTCCTTGGAGCCTATCATCCTTATATATTTCCCAATTTGCATATGAGTGTAACTTGATATCCAAATCTGATGAATAAGGATAGAATATGCCTTCATTGATTGTGCGTTTGAGGCACTTGAATACTCTCTTAGCTACATCTGCATGTGATCTTCTTGGAGAGTGCATGTATTGGCTTAGCACTCCTGCACTATTTGCGATATCTACCCTTGTATGAGTAGCATGAATCAAACTAGCTACCAAGATTTGGTATTCTCTTATGTTTTCAATCTACTCGCTTTCAGAAATAATGAATTTATGATTCATTTCCACAGGTGTACCAACATGTTTAGTATTCTCCATCTTGAACTTTACGAGTAGATCTTGAATGTATCTCCTTTTCAAGTACATTCCTTGATTTGTGTATATTACCTACATATAGAAAAATGTGAGCTCACCTAAATCACTAATCTTAAACTCTTCTTGCATATCAATTTCGATCCTTTATATACCATTCAATTCATCACTTGTCATAATTATTCCATCTACATATATACACAAATAGATAACTTCATTGTGAACCTTCTTGATGAAAAAACAAGGGTCTGCATTGCTTGACTTGAAACATTGGTCTTATAGATAGGTTACCAATCTGAAATTCCAAGCTCTAGGAGCTTATTTTAATCCATACAGTGCCTTTTTTGAGGCTGCATACATAAGTAGGATAATTAGGGTTTTCAAAACCTGAGGGTTGTGACATGTATACCTCTTCACTAATCCACCCATTAAGAAAAGCATTTTTCACATGAAGATGAAGTAGCTTCCAATTCCTTGCACCTGCTATACTAAGTAATGTTATGATGGTAGCGATCTTGATAAGTGTTTGTTATCGTTAGTTTCCATTTGAAAGGCAAAATGGCTGCCATAAACTTTTGTATATCTTCTTTAATAAAACATATAGTGGTCTGGTCAATCATAGACTATAACTTTGATCGCATTTGTAACACATAAGGAATTTGTGTTTGTGCTCTTTGTGTATTGTGTTTTTCTACATATTCTATAGGCTGTGTGGAGTACTATGTGCGGCATCCGGAGCTCAATTTTCTACTGCAAGGGTATCATCATGGGAACTCTTGAGAAGGATATTCCCCATGGTGCATCATCAATGAAATACTTCATTGGTATCATTGAATTTTGATTTAAAAGCTTTGTTGCTTTTGTGCAAGCGAAGAAAGCACCTGCACACCCACCCAAGGCTTTCGACTAAGGTGGCAACCAAGGGATAGACCTTGGTATACCCATCTGAGTCATCGAAGCCACCATTGGCATGGTTGGCTATGTGTGAGAGAGGACCTCAACGATCAAGGAAGAGGAGGGTTCCCGGTACTTCACGGAAGTCACCCATCCTAGTATTATTCCCTTCGGAGCTCGCTTAGCTAGCAATTTCTTGCCACTAAGCTACAATCTTGTGGTGTTTGAAGAAGGGGAAAGAATAAGGTTCACATTACCTTGAACATGTTTTGGGCCCTCAAAGCTTCATTCTTTGCTTTCAAAGCCTGTTTTGAATTATCTATAGGGTGATTCTTGGATGCAGTTTAGAGTAGTTTTGTGTATAGTTCTCTTTACACATGTTTAAGAACATCAACAAGAGTGATCTTTGTACTTCTCCGACAATGCATATTCACCTTTGGGTATGTGTTTTCAGCCACACTAGTAAATCCACAAGTTTCTTGAAAGGTTTTTAATTGTGTTAGGAGCAACCACCGCAAGTTTATGCATGTTTTTGAGCCTAAAGAACACAGTTGATAGAAACTTGCAGGTGTTGTTGGCTAGTGTTTGGGCTGTGAATTCAGCTTTCCAATGCCATTTTACTGCATATATTCAGCATATATGCACTATGTACATTTCTATGGATATCGCTTATATACATCCATGTGGTAATTGATATAGTGGTTATGTATCTGCATAAAGCCTTTGATCTTAATAAAGAGGCTCTTGGTGATTTTTTCTTAATTGGGAGACACCCAGATGTCAGAGTCTCTTCGATGATGTAGGTGGAAGACTTGCCCAACCTCGCCATAGGAGATATATGATAATTGTTCATACATGTTCGATAAGCTTAGTTGGCTTCTTTTAGTTGATTATATGTAGTGGAGTCAATGATTGACTATGGAGGTTTATATTGTCCGTACTTGCAGTTTTATGGAACTTTCATATATGCTCATTTTGCAGAGGAGACTCTATCAAAATTTTTCTAACTTTTTGCTTTGTCAACTTTAAAGTGGTCAAATTACTCCTTGATACACTTATTGGTGTGAGCACATATATTCTCACATAATCCTTTTGATTGGCCATTATTGTTCATTAATCAATTTCTTTGGGGCGACTTTATTGATTTTTCCCACAATTTGACACTACGTCATCCTTTTTTGAGCCTTAATGGTGTTGGGACTCTTGTAGATCCATTATCATTCTAGTCGGTTCTCTATCATCATGGCATCAGAGATCTCATGCACTTATGCTGGAACAGGGTCTAATGCCATTGTTCCCAAGAGGAGCTACAACTTGCATGGCATAGGCCATTTTGAGATCTGAAAATTTGATGGCACAAACTTTGCTCTACGGAAGAACTAGAGTAAAGATGTGCTGAATCAAAGGAGACAATGGAAGCTAGTAAATGGAATCTTAAAGAAGCTTGCTAACATGGATAAAGATGATTGGGATTAGTTGGATGGAATGGCTAGGTCTAGCATTTGATTGTACCTCGCAGCTAATGTTTATTTTACAATATTGGACTAAGAAAGTGCATATAAGCTAAGATTCACATTAGATAGTGCTTCTTCAAAGTACATAGCACGACTTGTTGCAAAGGTTTTTAAGCAACAATGTGGTGTTGATTTTGAGGAGATCTTCTATCCAATGGTTGAGATGACTACCTTGCTAATGTTGCTTGAATTCGTTGCAATGGAGGACTTAGAGCTAGTCCAAGTGGATATGAAAATTGCTTTCTTGCATGGATATCTTATAGATGATATCTATATGGAACAACTAGAGGGTTATGTAGTTCTTGGCAAAGAGAGTTTAGTTTTAAGTTGAAAAAGAGCATGTATGGGCTTAAACAGTTCCCTAGACAATGGTACCAAAAGTTTGATGCTTTTATGAAGTCTCAAAGCTATTCTTGAAGCAATGAGGATCATTGTCTCTACACAAGGAGATGCTCAGATGGTAGCTTGATATGCTTGATACTTTATGTTGATGATATGTTGATTGCTGGGACATCCTCTTATGACTTGTGAATTCTAAGAAAGAAGTTGAGTGAGACATTTGATATGAAGGATTTGGGGGATGCCAAGCATATTCTTGGCATGCACATTACTAATGATAGGAGTAAAAGGTGCATATAATTGTCTCAAGGTGAGTACATATCCAAAGTACTTCACAGGTTCAATATGCAGGGTGGAAAGACATTGAGTCCACCTTTACCCACATATGTGAAATTGAGCAAGGATGATTGCCCCAAATCATATGAGGAAAAGGAATTCATGACCAAAATCTCTTATCAGTCTGCTGTTGGTAGTCTCATGTATACTATGGTAGCTATAAGACTAGATATTTTATTTGTAGTGGGAGTTGTGACCAGATATATATCTAATCCTGACACTCAAGTATTCTTTATCATTCTTTATTTTTCTTCCATAGTCACTTTGTCAATATTGGCCTTTGGTGTGAGATTGTTACTGTTAGTGTCCATGTGAAAGGCCAAATGTCCATCGGACACTTTTATATATGTTCTTTAATAAACATATAGTGATCTGGTCAGCCATGGACTATAAGTTTGATCGCATTTGTAACACCTAAGAAATTTGTGTTTGTGCTCTCTGTTTGTTGTGTTTTTATACGTATTAAGCAGGTCTGTGTGGAGTACTATGTGCATCATGTGGAGCTCAATTTTCTACTATGAGGGTATCCTTGTGGAGATCTTGAGAAGGAGATTCCACCATGGTGCATCAACAATGAAATACTTCACTAATGAGAAGGTCTCTTCATAGTCTATGTCGTGAGTTTGAGCACATCCTTTAGCAACCAATCTCACCTTGTAACTACAAATTGATCCTTCTAATTTTATTTTCAACTTATAGACCCATCTGCAATATATTACCTTTTGATTGATTTGCATTGGAACGTATTCCCATGTGTCCATTTCCTTCAAGGCTTCTATCTCCTCTTTCATAGCTTTCTCCCAATTAGGGCTACCTGAGCTTCTTCATATGTTGAAGGTTGCTCTGAAACTGAGTCTTTGGCCAAATAAATAGAATTCTTTGGTACAAATGTAGACTCATATCCATACCTTTTAGGTTTCTTTCTTTCCCTTGTTAACCTTCTAAGATTATGCTTGAGCTTATAGTCCCTTTCCTTCTCATCTTGATCATCTCATATTCACTTCTTGTTCTGCACCTGTGTACCATGCTTGCTACCTAATGGATGAAAATCTGAATCAAGATCCTTCTATTGTGAGTTATATTGTTATTTTTTGAAGTTGTGCCACCTTCTACCTCTAGTGTTGCCAAGTTCACCTCTACTAGCTCCTTTTTTAGTCCTTCCATTGGACCAACAATTTTGAGCAGCATGGTTGGTCTTGTTAGAGATGGGACAAGGTTGAACATCCTATCCTTTTGATGTTTCATGCTTTGCTCCTTTCTTCTTTCCTTTCCATTTGCTCTTGCCTACATAGTTGGCTTGAGAAAGCTCCTCATCATCATCTTCCTTTTTCTTGCCTTTGTGCTTCTTGTCTTTCTTATCTGCATAAAGAGCACTTCTTGAGTTACCTTGATAAGAGTTACCTTCCTTCATATTGTTTTTGTTGTTGTGGGCCTCTTGATTGAAGAGTTGTCCAAGGAAATATATCAAAATCAGGAGTTTGTACATCCATGATGAGCTCATATGCAGTTGTAGAGGACTACCATTCCTTATCACTTCTTATTCCATTCATAATTTTCTCATGATGGCCTCTTCTTCAATCAACTCTCTAATAGATGCTAACTGATTTAAAACCTCCTTGACCTTGGTGACAAACTTTGTGATATTTTGCTTTGGGGTCTTCTTCATTTGGTTGAATGGTTCATTCTAGCTTTGGTGCCAACAGAAAAGAAGTTCTCAAGTGCATCCCAAGTCTCTTGAAATGTTTTTCATCCTCTAATATGTGTAACAAGAAATCCAAGATAGAGTTTAATATATATGAACTCACTTGAGAATCCCTTGCACATTAAAGTGTGATTTTCTTTGTCTCGTCTTGTGTTGGTCCTCCTTTGGACCTTGGAGTAGGCATAACTTCATCACCTGCCACAATTCCATAGATATTTCTACCTTGCAAGTAAGCTTCCATTCTAATTTGCTAAGCAACATAGTTCTTCCTATCAAGATCCTCAATCATTGAGGGAAAACCATCACCCATCTTGATGTAGCTTTGATACCTTTTTGATTAAATGAAGAAGCTTGAAATTAGTAGAAATATGAGCTTCCAAGTGTTGAAGTTTGGAACAAGTAACCAGCATTGGACGAGCCCTTGCACTCTTGGAGATTCAGATATACCTTATAGGTTTGTGATTAGTGCAATAAAATCCACTATGTACTTTGGATCATCAATGATAAATGATTGATGCCAAACAAATAAGTTTGCACAATGACTAGTCAAGAACTTTCTATTTTGAGTTGATTTAAGCAGCTTCAAATGCTCAATATTGCTACCTTGATTGCAATTGGAAAATATCTTAGAGGAAGGCCACATATAGAGTTGAGCAGCTAATATGCATAAGAGCTAGATTTATCATCAACCAATGTGCTAATTATAAGCTTAACTCTAATTGGTGGTAATCCTTACTTTTCAGGGATGTGTAGAGATAGACCCCAAGATCATAAGAAATGAATCTCTCACAATCTATTGAACCAAATTCTACAAAAATTTGTAGACTTAAATTATGCACTATTATCTTTCCAATGAATGCCAAAAATTATAATGTGTTTGATCACTCTATAAAGATAAGCACCCTCTGCAAGTTGACTAAACTTGGAGATGATGATGCAAAAAATGGAGAAGATCAAGTTGAAGTTCAAAATGTATGTGTATATTGATCTAACTTACATTACAAATGGTTTTTCAATCCTTATATAGGCTCTTGAATAGTCCATGACTCACCTACAATTAATTCAAATTCAAATCAACATGCGGGTTGTATTTGTTGTAATGAAGAAGCCACTTTCCTATACTCTAGGAAAAGTAGAAAATCGAGCTAACTTGATCTTGGTGATTGATTGATCGATCACCAACCCAAAGAACTTGGTTTTTGGTTTTCTTCTTCATTTATTCTTTAACAAGAATAAAGATTTATGAATTTTACATAAATAATCCTCATGGGATATCATAAATGGTCATGAGGCTTTACATCAATAAGAATTCCTTAACTCCAAGGTTCACTTCAAGAGTGGATTCATTCCTAGAACAAACTCCCTCAAGGATGATGAAGGCTTGATGTCCTAATAGTCTTGTCCTAGAATCAAGGGTTCTATAAGATCTTCATCATGGGAGATTAAGAGCTTTACTATCAAGGGAGCATCTTGTATGAGGATTGGGAGTTTCACCTCACCCATCCAAGGGGTTTCCATGACTCCCAATCCTATGAGGTAAGCTTGAATCGGATTGATTTAATGATCCATGTCTTGACACTATGAATACCTAATTGTGCTAGTGGTTGTATGTGAATCAATCAAGGCTTTGATTGTCTTGAGTGTAGTGCCTTGCCCTAGCTCAACTGTAATGAATGGTCCTCTATCAACTATGCCAGGAGAAGCATTCCTCTTTGCTTAATGCATTGCCATGAGGTATCTAGTGTGATCTACTTTATTGATGACACTCGTTAGATGAATTTTCTCTATTCGAGTGTTTTTATCAGTGGCTACACCGTTGCATCTTAGTCTCATATGTTTAATGCATTCTACAGCTTCAACTTGAGGTTCCTCTCAATTCCTTTTCTCTTCCTCCCTATGCTTCTTGGCTAAAGTGTTTCTTCTAAGCATTTCTTCTATCAAGGGTTTTTGAAAAAGCTTGACCCCTACATCCACTAGTGTAATTTGGCATTACATCTCCTTCCAAGGTGGCTAATTGCATAGCTCCACTTGTTGAGAGTCTATTGATAATCATAACTCCATAAATGTGTTTTTCTTACTGACAAGCATGTTGCTTCAAAATATATACCAATACTAAATTGCCAACTTTCAAGCCCTTGTCCTTCACATGTGCATTGAAGTAAGCCTTCTACCCTTTTTTGGCTACATAAATTCCTATTCCTTCTCTTAGTCTAGTTTCTCCTAAGCATTCTAAGTTCATAATCCTAGAAAATAGCTCATGGGCTATCCATTGATGCTCTTTTGCAACCTTGAGGGTGGGTATTTGAAGGAATCCAAGGGAAGTAGTGCATTCTGACCAATGACCATCTGAAAGGGAGTTGCATTGAGTACCATTTTGTAGGCCACTCGGTATGTCCAAACAGTGTGGTGTAACTGTTTGTCCTAGTCGGAGTGTTTGTTGTTTACGAGGTTAGTCAATACATTGCATAGGATTTTGTTAGTACTTTCTGCTTGTTCATTGGCCTCTGGATGATGTAGTGTTGAATTCTTGTGCATCACCATAAAATTCTGCAATAGATATTCAATAACTTCATTTAGGAAATGAGTTCCTCGATCACTCACCAACGTCCATAGGCAACCCATATCATGTAAACCTGTACTGGAACAAAAATGGAGCTCATCTACTAGTGAGCAGAAATCTACCAATGTTGCACAATCTAAGAAGGAAGATGAAGAGGAGAAGAAAACAGAAAAGCAAAAACAATTTGCAAATACTATAAGGGAAACGATCATGTCATAAAGAGTTGTCCAAAAATGGTTGAAAAAGAGGCAAAGAAAAAAGAGGCGAAGAAAAAAGAGGCTGGAATGGTTGTTGCAGAGGCCTCTACAATCTTGTGCACAATGAAGAATGGGTGTTTACTACTATTTGCACTCATGACCCATCTTCTCATGAGCAATGTATGTGTGTAGTAGACTCATGTGTTTGGTACTTTGATAGTGGGGCAACCAAACATAATACCTCACAATGTAGTTCGTTCAGTTCACTTGAGCCTCCCTACAGGGAATACTATCACATGCACCAAAACTCCTCTTATCCTATAATGGGAGTTGGTAGGATCATTTTGACTACTACTGATGGTAGTTCTTTCACATTGTTAGATGCTTTGTATGTGTTAGGGATCAAGAAAAATATGTTGTTAGTTTCAGCATTATCCAAGATTGGCTTGGTTGTCAAAATTTGTTGATGACAGTTGTACAATTCATGATCTGTCAAATGGCATGTGGCATTTTATGTCATGGGTTGTATAAGCTCATAGATTATGAAAAATTTGTGAATCATTCAGCATATGCAATTCAATATTCTCAGGCTATCTAAGATGCAATGCTTTGGCATGCACACTTTGGTCATTTGAATTATGCTTGTTTGCTATGCGTGTAGAAATTTAACATGGTCTCATCTCTACCAAAACTTAAGGAACCTTGTAAACATGTGTGTGAAGGCTACATTTTGGGCAAAATTCAGTGTTCTTCCTTCTCGAAAGATGGTTCAGTTTGAGTTTCCCATAAATCGCATCTTGTTCATAGTGATGTCTGTGGTCCTATGCAGACACCTTCTTTTGGGAAATAGTTTTACTTCATGAAGTTCAGTGATGATTTCTCCATGCATACATGGGTGTATCCATTAAAATGCAAATTTGGAAGTGTTTATGTGCTTCAAACAATTTTTGCTTATGGATGAAAATGTGTTAGCATGAAAATTGGGCACCCTCCATTCTGATCAAGGGGAGGGATACATGTCTTTTTTATTTTAATGCATTTTTGGTTGAGCATGGGATAAAATATCAGTGTATAGTGCCATATACACCTAAAAAAAAAATGATGTATTAAAAGAAAGAAAGGATCTCTCATGGATATGGTGAGCTATATGGTCAAAAGTCATGCTTTACTACATAGCTTCTACTTTGAGGATATCATGTGTGCAACATATGTAGTAAAAAGGTGTCCCACCAAAGCACTACAATGGATCAATCCATATGAGGCTTGGCATGGTCATGAGCCATATGTTGCTCATCTATGTGCCTTTTGTTGTTTGGCATATGCATTAATGCCTGAACAACAACGCAAGAAATTGGATGATAAAAAATTGAAATGTATTTTTGTTGGGTACGATTACAATCCAAGTGAGAGCACCTTACTGATTTGCATGCCTCTTTTGAGATGTCATATTTGGTTCTTTGCATCAATGTTTGGGCATTCAATCTATGCAAATTGATGGGGGAATAGCTTTCTATGAATCCAAATAAATTAACACATTATTATAGTGTTTTGGCCTTGAAGATTGCAAACCTATTCCTACTCTTATGGAAATAGGTTTACAATTGACTTGTCATGATGTTGGAGATGCATTTAACGTTGTTCTCTATCAGCAAACTGTTGAATGCTTGATTTATTTGTGCACAACATGGGCAGATATTCAATTTGTTGTCTCTCAGATGAGGCATCATTATTGTCAGATTTACATGCTTTTTCTTACTCAAACTAGGCTGGTTGCTATGACACTCATGTGTTCACAAGTGGTTTTTGCTTCATGCTTGGTAGCTCATGTTGTTGATCAAGAAGCAACCTACTATGGCCACTTCTATTTGTGAGGCTGAGTATAGGACAACTTTCATAGTGAGTGTTGATTGTGTGGCTCAGATGCCTTTTGGCTTAGTTGGCTATTGCATGATGTATGTCACATTGAGACCATTATCAAAGAGAGAGACAACCTTCATTTCTCTCCCTCCGACATGAAGATTCGAGGGATGAATCTCTCTCGGATTGATCGCATCTATGTCAATGATGTTTTGGCTGATTGTGATGGTCAAACATGCATTGTGGCGGGCTCTTGCTTTTTTTTATCACCATCACCATCTTCACTGATATTTGAGTGCATTGGAAGTTGTTAGGAACCTTGTGTTCCATGCTTGCACTAAGCACATTGAGGTGCACTATCATTATTTTAGGGAGAGGTTCTCTACTGGGGGGATCAGTTTGGCATATGTGCCCATATAGGACAATGTCACAAACCTTTTCACAAAGGATTTGCCTAGCAAGAAGTTTGAAGCTTTCTACAAAGCTTTGAGCTTACTTTCTTTTGTGGATTGATCTCTTTCACATATCTTGGCACTTCCTTACACATGAGTGCAACCTCCTTGTTCACGACATCACTTCTAGGGGGGATTTGTTGATATATTTTGATAGTGATGTGTGTGAAAACACTTAGGACTGTCGGGGCATTTCTTTCCCTCTTTGGGAAGTTTTTTTTTCCTTGGCTTGTATATATGCCTATAACCCTGATGGCTCACATATCTTGTACATTCTCTTGGTAATACATTCAGTATTGTGTTGTGATCCAAGCTTCTTCTTCTTCTTCCTTGTGTTGTTGATGTGCTTTTGTAGACCTCAAACTCCAACAGTGCTTTCACCATGCCCTTATCCCATACATTAATGCCATTAGGACTATTCTTCCACATATTCTTCAATTAAAAAAATTAATGAAAATACATCTTTGAAGCTACTTTTTTCTTCTTTACAGTCCCTCGAAGACTTTTCTTGGCAAAGGTTTCCTCCATTGTTAAAAAATCAGATCAATAATTTATCGTTTTCCAACTTCTTTAACTTAGAAATCACCCACAAAGCAAGGAGTTGTCTCCAAAGATGAATGATAATAATGATAATAATATGCGTGTGCAAAACATAGATGGTAAAAGTAACAAAAAGAATGATGAATACAAAAGAACTCACAACTTATAAGGGTTTTTAGTATATTTTAATTTTTATACACGACTTTATGCCGTACTTGCTTTTTCTTGAGGTGAGTAAAATGAAATTCCGCTTGCATTTCAATGTGTTAGCCATCGAAATGAATAGGAAGCTTTTTTTTTCTTGAATGCACACAACCAAGATGTTATGTGCTTATTGGTTAAGCACATTTCTTCAGTTTTTATTATATGATATTTGTGATTTGCAAGTTACTCCGACATGCATCTGCATCGATAACCACTTAGCCTTGGCCATTGTCAAGAATATAGTATTCCATGCTCGGACAAAGCACATTGATATACACTACCATTTTATCTACGAGAAGCTCATGGATGCTACTCAGAGACTACTTTGATGCCTTGCCCTTACTCGACATTATGGTCTTTGCTATAGAGGGGGCATCAAGCTTTTCATATATTCAAATTTAGATTGGGCTTCTTGATGGTCTACTTCTAGGTACATATTGTTGCTTGGCTCAGGACCTATCCCTTGGGCAAGTAAGAAGTAGCCTAGAGTTGCTATGTCATCCATCGAGGGCGAGGCATCCAATTTTGCAACATGTGAGGCATAACAAAAAAAAAAATAGAGAAAAGTATATTAACAAAAGAGGAGGTTCAAGCAAAAGGGAGATACAAAAGGAGGCCTAGTAGCCTATCTGCCTTTCCACAGGGGAGTAGCCAAGTTAGCTATCATGAACTTATGATCTTAATATTTTTCCATACCCTTCATGCGGGATCCACTTGCTTATGAGCTTATTGTTCTCTATAACAAAAATTCTATGGTGCTTGAAGGTGGAGGAAGGAGAGGGGGCTTTTGAAGTTCCTAATCACTTTTAGTAAGAATATCAAGGAAAGTGAACATTGTCTTGGTCGACTCCCAAAGCTAGCAACACATCTCTCGTTCCAACTTTTTGAGGTGACTTCGCTTCTAATCACATTCCAAATGGTTGTGAAATAGCCAGTGGCCTCACCTAGCGAAGCCTATTCTCTAGTCAATTGGGTTGTCCAACTTGAGATACTTATGAAATCCTTTCCATGATGGAACACTCTTAGGGCATGCGAAGAGGAGATGAGGGATATCTTCTTTCCTTGGTGAGATCTCTTGTACCATGGTGGGATACCATAGATTTTGAAAGCTTTCATGTTGAACTAGATCCCATGGTGGAGGACTTGGCAGAGAAGGATTGTTTTCTTGCTCTTTGCAAGTGAGTGCCAAAGCCCTTGAAGCTTAAGGTTCCATTTGCGCCAAGACCAAATGAAGCAAAAATTTCTATTGAGATCTTGATGAAATTCAAGTGTTTTCTTGACTCTTAGAACATCTTCAATTTTGTTTCCATTTCTCTACTTGATCCCTTTGGGATGTGGGTCTTCTTGGCCAAGAGCAAGGAAAATCTTCAACTCCTTCCAACATTGCTCTTGTGCCTGAAAAGGCACCGTTCATCATAATCTAATATGAAAATTTGATCAATGTCTGAATCTTTTCCAAATGCTTTTAGATTGACACCAAAGGTGCTTCTAAAGATGGAATCTTTTGATCCAAGGATTTTTGGCTCCTTGGAGATTTTCCTTCTCAAATAGGAAACCAAATGGGTCATTTTGTGTGATTCCCACCAACATTTTTAGTCATTATGGACGTTGAATTGAGGCTTGGTCTTGTTTTAGGAAATCTAGAGGGAGGCAACTAGACTAGAACCTTTAGGGGCTACCAAAACCATGGGAAGGAGAAAAGTGAATAGGTTAAGGTCATGCGATCTGGTGCTCCAAAAAACATTACGTTTCAACTATTTTTGAAGATTAACTTCAACCAAGAATCTTTTTTGTTCATGCGAGCTTATCATCAACTTCATGGCGAGCTTATTTTCCATTTCCTCAAGGTTAAGAATACCAAGGCCACCATAATCCTAGGGCATCGACTAGATGTACCATCTAATTTTTGGCACCCCCTTAGATTTGGGTCTCCCGTCCAAAGAAAGTCCTTGGAAACCCTATTCATCTTCATCGATTTAGATTCAGTTGGACCCCAATGGGCACGAAAATAAATCATGAAGGAAATATATAAAAAACGTGTTGATCACCATCACTTTACCACCCACATTCAATTGTATGCACTAGTAGTATTGAAGCTTGGATTGATGTTTTTTAAGAACTCAATCCCACCTTTGACCCATGGAGACCTTGAAGCCTAATAGGACACCAAGCGGCCGGAAGACATGGTAGTGGTCAAGCTCTAAACACCCATGGTCCATAAGAATCTAAGGTGTGGGTAGAAAGATAGTCTTGAAAGCAATCTTAGTGTGGTTAACTAGAACCAAAGGTAGTGTAGAAAATATTAAGGCATTGCAAAAATTGAGAAATGCATCCCAGTTCCTTAATGATAAAGGCATTGGTGTCATCAGTAAACATCCAAAGTGATGATGTGGCATGTTTTTATGTAAAAAAAACATAAACATATGTAATAGACATAATCGATCACCGTCACCACGTTGAGCACACGTTTTCAGCTGATTGTTATCTCTATCATCATCTCTCATCTGTGATGTGTATGAAGACGACGACGTCATCTGTGTTGGAAGGGTAGCACCATAGCTGTGAGCTACCAACAAAGTGGTATCAGAGCTTGATCAAGGTCGTCCTGTGTGCTTGTAGCGCCAAGAAAGAATCCAGTGGTATGTCGAAGACCATGACCTGAGAGGGGAAGTAGCATGAGCAAGAAGAGCGATTCCTGCAGCATGCACAAAAACACCAAAAGTAGGGGAGGTGCCTGCCGGCAAGCCATTGATAACAGCCGAAAAACAAAAGAGTGGAGGAGACCTACACGAAGTTGCTCACTGATGGAAAGAAAACATGGGTGGTCGACGTGTTCTGTTATATTGACAACAGAATATCATAGATCAATGAACCTATAATACTCCTGTATGACCAGATTTGTGTTTGATCTATAATATCATAGATCAAACACAAATCTGGTCTTGTGATCATATCATAGATCAATGAACCTATAATACTCCTGTATGTAGTTACATCATGTAACTTCTCTCCATCATTTGAGCACAGCTTCACATTTGTGTCCATAGGTTGAGTGAGTGGTTTGCATTCACTCATTCCAAATCTAAAAAGAATATCCAACAGGTACTTTCTTTGCATCAAGTAGATGCCATCTTTCCCGAGACTACCTCAATGCCTAAAAAATATTTGAGCTCACCAAGATCTGAAACTTTAAACTCCTTATTGAGTTTTCTTTTTATCTCTTGTATTCCTGCAACATTACTTCCTATTATGATGAGATCATCAACATATATGCATATGTATACTTGCTCGCCTTCTTCTTTCTTCATGTAGAGAGAAGGATTAGCACTACTTTGGCTATACCCACACCTTGTGAGGTACTCAATGAACCTTTGTTTCCAAGCACGTGGTGCTTGCTTCAGCCCATACAAAGCTTTCTTCAATCTGCAAACAAAATTTGGATGCTTTTTATCTTCAAATCCAATTGGTTGACTCATGTATACCTCTTCTTGAAGTTCACCATTGAGAAAATCATTTTGTATGTCAAGTTGGTACAATGGACATCTCCTTGTTGCACTCACTACAATCAAGGTTCTGATTGTTCCCATCTTTGCAACTGGGCTGAAAGTCTCTTCATAGTCGATGTTGTGAGTCTGCTTGAATGCTTTTGATACTAATCTAGCTTTATGCCTAGCTAGAGAACCATTAGCATCTCTCTTTGTTTTAAACACCCATTTATCTGGAATAATCTTCATACCTTCAACCTTTGGAACAAGCTCCCATGTGTGATTGTCCTTGAGAGCTTTTATCTCTTCTTGCATAGCTTGTTGCCATTCATTTTGTGTACATGCTTCTTCATATGCATCCAGTTCTTTGTCTTTGACCACCTGTGTCATATATGCAACATGTTTTGCAATAAAACTATCATAGCTCAGCCTTTGAATTGGATACCTTGCTCTTGAAGACCTCCTTACATTTCCTTTCGAATATTTCTTCTTCAATTGGTTCAGCTTTACCTATCACCTCTTCATATTCTTCTTCACTTGCATTTGAATCACTATTTTGGGCAGCACTTTCAGCTTCAATTCTTTCATAACCTGATGTTGGTGATGAGGAATGACTCCTTAGTCTTACCTTCCATGTTGATCTTTCTCCATGTGATGTAGAAGCTTGTGGACCTGACATTTGAGTGCTTGTTTGCTGAAATTCTTTTTGGACAGCACTTCCATCATCTTCGTAATCTTCTTGAAGAATCTTCTCTTTCCATTTGTCTCCAAACCATGGTCTTAGCTCATCAAATACCACATCTCGTGAGACTCGTAGCTCCTTTGTCATCGGATTTTAGCACCTATATCCTTTTTGCTCCGATGAATATCCAATGAAAATACATTTTTCTGGCTTTGGCTCCATCTTTGCCCTTAGTGCTTGAGGAATGTGAACATAATACACACATCCAAAAACTTTGATATGTGTAAGGAATAAACCTCCTCGGGAGTTAAATTATGTGCTCTAGCTTTTGTGCACTTGTTCATCAAATAAACAGCCATACTAGCTGCTTCAACCCAATAGTTTAGTGGAACCTTCATCTCGTTGAGCATACATCTTGCAACTTTTGTGATATGTCTATTTTTCGTTTAAGCAATTCCATTTTGTTGAGGCATGTACCTACGTGTAAATTGTTGTTTGATACCATTTTCATAAAGAAAATTTGAAAATTCTTTGGAGAAATATTGTCCTTCTCCATCAGACCTCAAGGTCGTTATGTACTGTCTTGTTTCCTTTTCTACCCGTGCTTTAAATCTCTTAAACATAGAGAACACATCTAATTTTCTTAATGCAGAACACCCATACTTTTCTTGAATGATCATCACTAAAAGTGACAAAATATCTATTACCAGTCATCGATGGTTGTTGTTATGGTCCCCATACATATGTGTGTATCAAGTCAAGGACATTCTTTGCCACATAGTTGCTCTTCTTGAATGGTTGTCGAGTTTGCTTTCTTAGTTGGCATGCTTCACAAAACTCATGCAGTCCAACATCATTGAATCTTGAAATACCTCTTACCACTTCATGGTTGCTCATGTCCTTGAGCTTAGGAATGTTGATATGTCGAAACCTTTTGTTCCACAAATCAATTTCAGCAATTCTCTTGTTTCCAAGTTGAATATCCTGTGAAGTACATATGCTACACACATAATAGCCTAAGGCCAAAAACTATGTGGTAAAGCCTAACTCTTGGCCATACACCTCACCATTTCCATGAGTGACATGTGTTTTCTTTTAGCAACTCCATTTTGTTGAGGTGGATACTGATAGAGATGATTAATCTCCAAAAGATAATCTATACTTGAGTGTAGAATACCTTTATGTCAAGCATAGCTAAAGACCATCGCCAATTTTGGAAATCTTTACCAAATTATGAACACTTAACTCTTTTGTAAGACATATCTTTACTCAAGAAAGTTTGCTTCACAAAAATCACTCATTGATTGACAAAATGATTAAATTTTTCTAGGAATTTTTGACATAATACTCTCCTAGGCTTGAATGACTAGTCTAAGTGAAAGTTCTTCAAAATAACTTACAAAACTTAAGATTTACCTCAATAAGTAAACATATGTCTAAAACAAGCTTTCTCTACAGGCCACTTTCACATATACAACTTTAAACACTTGGTTTTCTCAATCTACAAGCCTTTTAATAAAATGCCTTTAGACATAGATGGCTTACCTTCCAACTTAGATTTTGAATGCTTATTTCTATAGAACTTTAAACTCTACACTAAGATTTGATCAATTCTTTGACCGTCGAGATTGCACCTATTTTTGAAGTCTCTCATCACCTTTTACACATATGAATGTTCCTACTCACAATTCTCTTAGCCTCATTACAATTAGACTCTCAAATCTTGAACATAGATGCATCAACTATGGACTTAAACATGTACAAAATGATTTCTCAATTGGTTAAGCACATAGGCAGAAATTGAAGAAAGATCAAGGCACAATTCTCAGAGAAAACTTCTATTCTCTTGAAAATACATCTAATGGATCATTCTCATACTCAAACGCTCTTACTCCTCATCTAATCATCTCCTCATCATCTATCTTTCTTCTCTCTCATATGACTTGTCTATATACATTTTTACACATCTATATACATAGGTGTATATGTCCAAATTCATCACTATTACAAAGTATATATGAGCTATTTACAAGGTTAATGTACATGTGTTTACAGATCATTTCTCTGTGGTCCTTCACTTCACTTTATGTTTCATCCTTTATCCTTTTCTTCATTCTTAAATCTTGAATCCTCTTTGTAATCATCAATTTGTGATTGTCTTTCTCCAACAGCTCCCCCTCAATCATTAATTGTGATTACTTGGATCTTCTTTATACCTGCCATCTCTTTAAACCTCTGCAACTTAGGTCCATCCAAGCTCTTTGTTAACATATCTGCAACTTGATCTTTTGTGGGAGTATACATGATCTCTATCTCTTTTTCAATCACCTTTTCTCTAAAAAAATAATGTTGAATCTCAATATGTTTGGTCCTATCATGAAACACAGGGTTAGCTGCCAAATACAAAGAACTCATATTGTCTCCATAAATGATAGGAACACTCTTATTGATGTCAAAAATCTTCATGAGGGTTCTCAACCATATGACCTCCTTTGCAGCTTCCACCGTACCTTTATACTCTACTTTTGTAAATGATAAAGCAATTGTATGTTGCTTCTTAGAACACCAACAAATCAATTTATCTCCCACATAACACAAATACCCATGTGTTGATCTTCTATCATCAGAGTTACCTGCCCAATCTGCATCACTATATATTTAATTCTTGTGTTTGATGTGAACCCATAATACAAACCTTCTTTAATTGCGCCATTAATATATCTTAGCACCCTTGCAATTGATAAATCAGGCCTTGTCAATGTAGCATAAATCAAGCTACCCACCAAACTCTGATAAAGCTTCATATCTTTGAATTCTTCTCCTCCATATCTACTCAATTTGTGGCTCACCTCCATTGGGGTTGATGTTATCCTGCAATCTTCCATATTAAACTTCATTAGCAAATTCTTCAAATACCTTTCTTGAGTCACATATAATTGTTGGTGCAGACCAATCACCAATTGAAGGCTTGGAAGATTAAAGGATGAAGGAAGAATCAATTCCTAAAGTGTGGAAGAAGATTACATTCAGAGGATAAGAGAAGTGTACACATATGTACATTAGTTTAGTCATAGCTGACTTAGATCTTTTGTTTAGTAAGAATCATGTACAAATTTATCTATAAATACTTTGAGAAAAGTCGGGGCAAGCATGAGAGCATATGTGACAATAGTTAGAAGTCAAGATTGAGGAAATTAGATGTCATGAGATAGAAGAAAAAGTTAGTTGAGTTAGCTCTCATCACTCAACTGTATTTCTTCTGAGTAATAGAAAATATTTGCGCCCGATGTTTCTGCGTGTTCTCCTTCTACAGTAGATCAATTGTAAAATGCTTTTGTACAAGTCTAAGTTGAGAGTTGCTTGACCTCTGTACAAAGTTTTAGCTTTCAATTGTAATCAGGCTGAGTGAATTAAGTGTAGGAACATTCATATGTGAAGTATGTTCACTGGTTCCTAAAACAGGCGCAGATTTCGAAGTTAATGTTTTGATCATTTCTCCTAGCACAGTTTAAAGTTTTGCATGAGTGAGGGCTTAATCTTTAAGTTGGAAGATAAGCTACTCATGTCTAGAAGCATTTTGGAAAAGGGGTTCTATTCAAGGAGAACCAAGTCTTAAAAGTTACAGGTGTAAAATCGATTGTTCTGAATGATAGTTTCTGACATAGGTAACTTGAGAAGTTGATTTCTCAAGTTATACTTAGTCTTTTGAAATAATTCAACTTGGAGTAGATGCACAATCTCTAGGAGATGATTCGTACAAAGTTTCATCAAAAACTTTACACGGTTGATAGGTCAATGTGAAGAAATAGTGCAGCAGACTTTTCTGTGTTTCATCTTCTTCACAGATTTGTTAACCTTTTGATAGTTAGTAATTGATCCTCTAAATGAGTGGAAGGTTTTGACTTATTCTTGGTATAGAGATGCTCTAATCACAAGAATAGGTTATTCTTTTGGAGAATAACATTCTCCATCAGTGGTATCAGAGCAGGAGACATCAAATTGAGAAAAGGAGGATCCCGACTGCTGCAGATTCAAGAAATTCAACACTTGAAGGACTAAGAAGTGAAAGCTTGGAGTCAAAGCTTGAGGAGAAGACTATTTGACATCAAGAAAGGCAAAAGGAGTTCAATTCGAAGTAAAGGTACATACATTGTTTGTAAAGCTTGAAGATTTCAATACACAGGTGGACACAAGATGGGAGAAAGCTTGCAGATTGATAAGCTAGATAGGGAGAACTATCCAGCATGGTCCATGAGGATGGAAGCACACCTCATGAGCAAAGATCTTATATCATTTATTACAGGAGATGAAGAAAAACCTGAGTTTGCAGATCCAAGTATTCCTACTAGGGAAGAGCTTGCAATGTTGAAGACTTGGATGAGAAAGGATGCTCAAGCAAGGAGTATCATCTACATGGCTGTAAATGATTACGGCTACCTCACATCAGAGGTTTGGAAAGTGCTACAGATGTTTGGAATGCCTTGGAAGAGCATTTCCAAAATACTACTAAGTCAAGGAAGTCCTCACTATGGGCTGAGTTCACAACCTTCAAGAAGAAGAGCTCACAATCAATTTCAGATTATGTGGCAAGGATGAAAGATATTGCAGATAGCTTGGGAGCAGTGGATGAAGACATTGAAGAGGAAAAGTTGGTAAGACAAATACTTACAGGTTTGAGAGGAGATGAGAAGTGGAAGCCTTTTATATTGTCCATAGAATTGTCACTTGACCACTTTACTCTTGATCTTAATCAATTGCTAGGACACATGCTAACCTTTGAGCAGGATCTTAAAGGAGACAATGATAGAAGTACAAGTCAAGCTATGTACTCCAAAGACAAGAAAAAGAATGGCAAGGGAAAGCAATCAAATGATGATGAAGGGAATTCAAATCAAGCTAACTTCACAAAAGGGAAGACAAATTTCAGAGGTAAAGGAAGAGGAGGTAAGAACAAAGATAATGCTAAAGCTTGTTGGATTTGTGGCAGAACAAATCATTTGGCAAATGATTGTTGGTATAACAATCAAAATGGTGGAAGCAATAATCAGAATTATAGTCAAAGAGGTAGAGGAGGCAGAAACCAAAGAGGCAATTTCAGAGGAAGAGGTGGTAGGACATCATATGGTAGAGGAGGTGGAAGAAACTTCCAATCTCAGTCCTACAACAATAATTATTACAATTATGCATCAGATCAGAAGGATGACATGACTCTTATCTTGAATGCAACTCATGAATCAATGGGAGAAGATCAAAGAGTGTTTTATATTGACTCAGGGTGCAGCAACCATCTGAGTGGGAATCTATCTTTGATGACTGATATGGAAGCAAGGGTGAATGGACATACAGTTCAGACAGGTGACAATACCAAACATAAAGTGGAGAGCATTGGATCAGTGAAGACAAAGAGTGGAAGTACACTTCTGAGCAAGGTACTTTATGTTCCTACTATTCCTAAAAATCTGATAAGTGTAGGGCAAATTGTGGAGAAAGGATATGAGGTAAGATTCACAAATGATGGTGTTTATGTACAAGATCCAAATCAGGGATATAGAAACATAATTGCAGGAAAAAAGGAAGGAAGATTGTTCACTCTCAAGGTCCAAGGTAATGTGGGACATGCATTATTTACCTATGGAAGTCAAAAGGTATCTGAATTAGACCTATGGCATAAAAGGCTAGGTCATTTCAATGAGAGAGCTATAAAGGAGATGTCAAAGAATCAGGTGGTGCTTGGATTGCCAAATATTGAAGGGCAACATATGGTGTACAAGTGTGAAGCTTGTCAATTAGGTAAAGCACATAAGAGTTCTTATAACAAATCAGGGTACAAGCATTCAAATATGCTTGAATTGGTTCATACAGATGTATGGGGTCCCTCAAGGGACTATAGTATAAATGGATCCAGATATTATGTGTTGTTTGTTGATGATGCAACCAGGTGGATTACTTTGTATGTAATCAAGGATAAATCAGAAGTTTTCAAGACATTCAAACATTTTCATGCTTATGCAGAAAGGATCACAGGACAAAAGCTCAAGAGGTTAAGATCAGATGGAGGGGGAGAGTATTTCTCTAAAGAGTTTGATGATTATTTGTGGAATGCAGGTATCAAAAGAGAAGTAACTTGCAGGTACTCCCCTCAACAGAATGGAGTAGCAGAAAGAAGGAATAGGACTCTTGTAGAGTTTGCAAGAGCCATGATGAAGGAAAAGAATTGTCCAAATTATTTATGGGCAGAAGCCATTAACACTGCAACATATCTTGTGAATAGGTTGCCTTGCAAAGCTTTGGATGGAGGAACCCCTTATGAAGCATGGTGGGGTAAGAAGCCTAGTCTTGATCATTGTAAGGTATTTGGATGTATTGCATATGCTTATGTTCCTTCACAATTAAGACATAAGCTAGAACCAAAAGCAGAGAAGTATGTGTTTATTGGGTATGATGATAGACAGATGGGTTACAGGTTGTGGAGTCCATCCACAAAGCAATTTCTTGTTACTAAAGATGTGACATTTGATGAGCAAAATATGTGGTATACAGGATCACCAAATGAGTATACAGGTGTTGAAGAAATACAAAGAAAAGGAAAGGCAAAGGTAAAAGTATGTGAAGAAATTGTTGATGAAGTTGACTCTAGAAATAGAGTGCAGGATCATGTAGAAGAAGGACCAAGATTTGATCCAGAATCAAATGAGGCTGAAACTTCAAGAAGTGCAGAAATCAGAAGATCTACAAGAGAAAGGAAAGAACCTATAAGGTATAGTTATGATACATCTTTCCTAACAACAAAAGATTATGCCTACATTGTGAAAACAGAAGAAGATCCAACCACTTATGAAGAAGCCAAAGGTAAACAGAATTGGGAGAAGGCAATGCAGGAAGAGTATCATGCTCTACTTGAAAATGAAACTTGGGAACTAGTACCAAGACCAAAGAATCAGAAGGTCATTGGATGCAAGTGGGTATATAAAACAAAGAGGTTTGCAGATGGTAAGGTGTCTAGATATAAGGCTAGACTTGTGGTCAAAGGTTATGCCCAAACTTATGGGGTAGATTATGATGAAACCTTTAGTCCTGTTGCTAAGATGTCTACAATTAGGACATTGATTGCTATTGCTGCTTGCAAGGGATGGAAATTATCACAATTGGATGTGAAAAATGCATTTCTAAATGGATACATTGCAGATGAAGTATATATGGAGCAACCAGAAGGCTTCATGGAATCAATTGGATCAGATTATGTGTGTAAGCTCAAGAGAGCTTTATATGGGTTGAAGCAAGCCCCAAGAGCTTGGAATTACAGATTGGTCAAGTTCTTGAATGAATGTGGATTTCAAGCATCAAAGGCAGATAGTAGCTTGCTAGTGAAGGCAAGTGAAAATGGATACATTTACATGTGCATTTATGTTGATGATATTATTGTTACAGGAACAGATGCTCAAGGAATCAATGAACTCAAAAGACAAATAGAGAAGGAGTTTAAGATAAGTGATTTGGGAAACTTATCTTATTTTCTAGGAATGCAGATTGTGTATACTCAACATGGAGTATATGTTTCACAAGAGAGATACTTGAAGAATCTTCTAGTCAAGTTTAACATGGAAGATTGCAAGATCTCAACCACACCATTGGAGGTAAATCATAAATTAAGCAGGTGTGGAGGTGAAGAATTCAATGACATGAAGAAATATCAGAGTTTGGTAGGTAGTCTAATCTATGCTACCTTGACAAGGCCAGATCTATCATATGCAGTAGGTGTGTTGTCACAATTTATGCATTGTCCAAAGAAGACTCATTGGATTGCAGCCCAAAGGGTACTCAGATATATCAAAGGAACCCTAAGTGAAGGTTTGTATTATGGTTTCACTTCTGACACAAGAATCAAAGTGTTTAGTGATGCAGATTGGGCAGGTGACTCAGATGATAGAAGGTCTACTCATGGATATCTCTGTTATGTTGGAGATAAGCTAGTTTCTTGGTGTTCAAAGAAGCAACATACAGTTGCTTTATCATCCACAGAAGCTGAGTATAAGGGAATGGTAGAAGCTGCAAAGGAAGTGATATGGTTGAAGACCTTGATGAAAAGTTTTGAGATTGATCATAGTATTCCAATAATCTTTGGAGACAATATGAGTTCTTTGTATTTGGCAGCTAACCCTGTTTTTCATGCCAGGACTAAGCATATAGAGATTCAGTATCATTTCTTGAGGGAAAAGGTACTAGATAGAGAGATTGAAGTGATGTACACTCCAACAAAAGAACAAGTGGCAGATATGATGACAAAGAGCTTGGATGGACCTAAGTTACAAAGGTTCAAAGACATGGCAAGTATAAAGAAGACAGAGAAAAACCTCAATTGATGATTGAGGGGGAGCTGTTGGTGCAGACCAATCACCAATTGAAGGCTTGGAAGATTAAAGGATGAAGGAAGAATCAATTCCTAAAGTGTGGAAGAAGATTACATTCAGAGGATAAGAGAAGTGTACACATATGTACATTAGTTTAGTCATAGCTGACTTAGATCTTTTGTTTAGTAAGAATCATGTACAAATTTATCTATAAATACTTTGAGAAAAGTCGGGGCAAGCATGAGAGCATATGTGACAATAGTTAGAAGTCAAGATTGAGGAAATTAGATGTCATGAGATAGAAGAAAAAGTTAGTTGAGTTAGCTCTCATCACTCAACTGTATTTCTTCTGAGTAATAGAAAATATTTGCGCCCGATGTTTCTGCGTGTTCTCCTTCTACAGTAGATCAATTGTAAAATGCTTTTGTACAAGTCTAAGTTGAGAGTTGCTTGACCTCTGTACAAAGTTTTAGCTTTCAATTGTAATCAGGCTGAGTGAATTAAGTGTAGGAACATTCATATGTGAAGTATGTTCACTGGTTCCTAAAACAGGCGCAGATTTCGAAGTTAATGTTTTGATCATTTCTCCTAGCACAGTTTAAAGTTTTGCATGAGTAAGGGCTTAATCTTTAAGTTGGAAGATAAGCTACTCATGTCTAGAAGCATTTTGGAAAACGGGTTCTATTCAAGGAGAACCAAGTCTTAAAAGTTACAGGTGTAAAATCGACTGTTCTGAATGACAGTTTCTGACATAGGTAACTTGAGAAGTTGATTTCTCAAGTTATACTTAGTCTTTTGAAATAGTTCAACTTGGAGTAGATGCGCAATCTCTAGGAGATGATTCGTACAAAGTTTCATCAAAAACTTTACACGGTTGATAGGTCAATGTGAAGAAATAGTGCAGCAGACTTTTCTGTGTTTCATCTTCTTCACAGATTTGTTAACCTTTTGATAGTTAGTAATTGATCCTCTAAATGAGTGGAAGGTTTTGACTTATTCTTGGTATAGAGATGCTCTAATCACAAGAATAGGTTATTCTTTTGGAGAATAACATTCTCCATCAATAATCCATGTTGAGTATATATAATCGCCATTCCCAAGAAGTATGATAAATCTCCCAAGTCACTAATCTTGAATTCTTTCTCCATCTGCTTCTTAAGCATTTGTATGCCTTTGTCATTTGTGCCTGTGAATATTATATCATCAACATAAATGAAAACATAAATAAAACCATCTTCACTTGCTTTGACTAGCAAGCTACTATCTGCCTTTGATGCTTGGAAACAAAGTTCCTTCAAGAACTTCACAAACTTGTAATTCTGTGCATTTGGGTCTTGCTTTAAGCCATACAAATCTCTCTTGAGCTTACTGTTGGAACTCAAGGTCAAGCACAAAGCATGGAAGCACATCAGAAAAGCGGACACATAAGAAGAAGGAACAAGTAAGGAGCTCTAAGAAGTGTATGTCAAATTTTCAAAAGAATCCCCTACAAAAATAGTGATTTTGATCACTCAAACCATTGTAAATATCATTTCACCTTTCTGCAACCCCATTTCATTCAAGCCGAGGAGTCCTTGAGCTTGAGGAGTATTAGGAGTATCATCCTACCAATTTTCATAATTTTTAGACTCCGTTTGAGCCTTCAAATAAGCCCTAGAACCTAATTTTTAACTAGGCCGGACACTAGGTCTGGATAGGGCCAAAACTACTCAAAAAATTATAAAAAGATCTAGAGAGCTCATTTTTGGGGTTAGCCTGTTAGAGAATAGAGCTTTTGTAAGAGATTTCTCTTGTAATCGAAGTCCTTCCATTGTTCCTCTCTTTGATCTTACCGTGTGCGTGTGTGTGTATGTGTGTGCATGTTTGTGTGCTTTGACTCACACACTTGTGCCTTCACTTGCTCACGGTCTTCATACTAGTCCTCACGTCTCCACGGATTGACAAGTAAAGGAGGGGGTTCTTACACTTGAGCTACACTAAATTTTGGCGCCGTTGCCAGGGAGAGAACTTCTAGGAGGAATGTTGTGATGGTAAGATCATGGATTTGCGATGTTGTAAGGTAAAAAAAATGTCATTTCTGCTCATTTTCTGATTTTTCTTCTTCATCTTCATCATCATCATCATCACCATCTTCATCCATCTTCTTCTTCATAGAAATTTCTTGTTTTTTAGTGCATTTTCACCATTTTCATACCATTTTTCATGCATTATTATGCGAGAAGGAGTTAGAAAGTGCAAGGGAGATCAAACGCCTGTCTTTTTTCATGATTTTCTGCACATATGGAGCTTGCCATTGCTCGGTGCTCAGAAATTTGAATTTCCCGCCAAAAAAACACGATTTTGACTAAAAATCACGATTTTCATAAAATTCAATTTTTTTCAAAAAATTATGATTTTCTATTTCCCTCCTAAAAGCTTTCTAAAAGAACACGATTTTGAGGTCATGCTTAGAATCACGATTCTCTGGTTTTGCTCGAAATCGCGATTCTCTAAGATTCTCAAAAACACGATTTTGAGGCAAAATTGCGATTTTCATATAAAAAATCACGTTTCTGAGAAAACACGATTTTTAGTGGGCTCAAAATCGTGATTTTCACAAATCACGATTTTCAACCAAAAACACGATTTTCAGTGGGCTCAAAATCGCAATTTTCACAAATCACGATTTTCAGCCAAAAACACGATTTTGAAAAAAAAAAAACACAATTCTCTGTTGGCTCCAAAATCGTAATTTTCAAAAACACGACTTTCATCCAAAATCTTGACTTTCATGATTTTCAGAAAACACGATTGTCACTAAGGTACAAAATCGTTATTTTTAGAACACGATTTTCAAAAACCACGATTCTGAACATAAACACGGTTTTCATTCAAAATCACGATTCTCACAAAACACGATTTTCAATCAAAATCGCGATTTTTTGGTCAAACTCAAAATCGCGATTTTTAGGCCAAAAACATAATTTTGAGAAAACATGATTTTCATTCAAAATCGCGATTTTTTAACCATTCTCAAAATCACGTTTTTCACGAATCTCACCCAAAATTGCACTTTTCACGGTTTTCAGCCAAAATTGTGTTTTTCACAATTTTCATTCAAAATTGCATTTTTGGGGATTACTCAAAATCGTGATTTTCATAAGTGCTCAGCATCGTGATTTTCATGATTTCACAAAATTGTGATTTTTACAGTTGCTCAGCATCGCGATTTTTATGATCCCTCAAAATCGTGATCTTTAGAGCCCCAAAATCCCGATTTTCATACAAAATCGTGATTTTTTCAAAAGGTCATGTTTGCCTGTTTTGACCCCCAAGAGCCTGATTTGACATAACTTTTTCATCAAAATTCCATTTTTTGAGCTCTATAGCTCGTTGGAAAGCTCATTTCGAATCCTACACGGCCTAAACTATTCTTTATAAGAATAAGGCATTGATTTCTAGATAAAATAATTTGAATTTGACCCTCAAGTGGGACTAGGAACCCAAGGGGACTCCAAAGGATTTTGAGCAATACATAGAAGAATTTTGGGACCAGAAGGCAAAGCTTATGAACCTGAGATCTGGTAGACACCTAGGCAAGGATAGACAAAGCAATAGATCTTCTGAGGCTAGTGTTAACCATACAGCTAAGTCTTGGGCACAACAACTAAGTGGTTATCCTTACGTACTAAGTTCAGACACAAGTGATTTAGAAATGTCTTTTAGCATGGGGAAACCTACAGGGGGCTCAGGCACTGCCTATCTACAAACACCAGAAGGTCCATATAAGACACAGTTGGAATATATTCGGACCAACCGATTAGGTGCTCGCATCTATGAGGATGGCTGATGCGATTAGTGGTCCAACTCAAAAATCCAGATCAACCCTTTGGACTTGAATACCCAGTAGTCAAGTTCGAAGAGAGTTCATACATTAATAAGGAAGGAACCATGTATGTGGTCACCAACCTACCAGATAGGACAGATGATTTTGAAAATGTCATTCCTGAGAATGAGATAGGAGACCTAGAGTAGGGAGACCTAGGACGAGAATCCAAGACTCCTCGAGGCAAATCTATCTTGACCAGAGTGATCACGCCAGAGTGGGTTCCCCAAGACAACAAAAGCATAGAAATATTCTTAAATAGAGAAATGGAGGAAGCCTTTTGGAGATTCAAGCTAGATCAACCTAGCCAATGGGGCATAGTCATCATCTACGAGTCCAAGGATCCGGAGACACCATGCAAAGTTGTCTACTTGGATAACACATTAGAGAAAATGTTCTTGGTAACAAAACATGATAGACATGCATATACTTGGAAGAGTGAATTGATTTTCCCTCCACCAAGATCCAATGTTTCCCATGGCCTCCAAGGCGTAGGATCATCACAGGCTCATGAAGCACAACGAGAACGCACAAGGGAGAGACCTGAAGTAAGCTTTGCAAACACTAGGGGTGAATGACCTGAAAGAGAGAGACATCGAGCACATAGGCAACAAAGAGATGAACATGAATTTCCATTGCCTAGACCACGAGAGCACCCAAGAACCCTTAGACCCATTCAAGTGATCAAGGCAATGAAGAATTATTTTGACAGGACAGGAGATCCTTATGATCATGTGGTCGAGTTCAAACAAGTGTTAAGAGTTGTATAGGTTGAGGATTTGTTCACCTAGTACGAGGCATTTGGTTTGACTCTTAAGGGCACTTCCTTAGCTTGGTTTCAACCACTGAGTAGTTGCAACTATCGCGATATAGGTCAACTATTAGACGAATTCATTGTAGAATTTTCCAAGAGTGGTATCAAGCATAACACATCATCTTTGATCCACAGCTTCAAGCAGACACCCCAAGAAACAGTGCAATTACCAGGAAGAAGGTTCAGACAGTACCTAGAAAGATGCCCTACTCTAGAGTTACCCACACCAACCAAACAAGTGGCATTGTTCTTAGATGGCTTACTGAGCATCAAGTTAAGATCATATGTGTACTTGAAAGAGCCTAGATCCATAGAAGAGTGTGTGCGGCTGTGCATTGATATAGAAGATAATTTGGGTGAGGAGTTAGGACTGTCCAAACTCTACAAGGATTCAGACTCTTCTACTAGTCATACTTCCAGAACCTCCACTGAGATAGATGAGATAGTTGATCAGGTTGCCAAGAAGCTAGGAGTCCTAAATAGACAAATGCCAAGGGTCACCTCATTGAATTGATGTTATACTTGCAGAGGCGACCACATGGCTAACGTATGCCCAATGCAAACCCAAAACATGAAAGAAAGGAATTCTCCATACTACACTATCGAAAGGAAGTACACAAACCATACGGCTCAAGATTGTCCATACAATAGGTAGGCTGTCAGACAAAATTATCAGCAACCTTACCAACAAGGTAGGTATCAAAACCAATACCAACAACCATATTATAGACCACAACAACAATATGATGCATCATATAGGCCACAACCGGTCCTAGGAAACCAGCCACCAGCTCCTGCCAATGTGATTCCAATTAAGTATGCAGGGGCAGAAGAGAACCTTAATAGAGCATTGGTGCCACTAACCCCATCGGTCTCAAAAAATGACCCTCATGCTCATAGTTCAGACTACTCCCATGAAGGTAGTCCACCTGCTTATTACACAGAGTCACCTGAGCATAGTGAGATTTACTCATATCAATATGAGGCACCACCTATGGAACAAAATTGGGAGTGAGAATACTCCAATATCATGTACACAAATCCTAACCCTAGGCCCCAATTGAGACAAATGAGACCACAAGCCCATAGAGGAACATGTTTTAGATGCCAGGGTGACAATTTCATTCGTGAATGTCCCCACTCACTGACTCCAGGACAAGGACAAAACATCACAATACAAGGCTTTTGTCCCGAGTGCGGCAAATAACATCTTCCGAGAGAATGTCCCAGGAACCCCTCTAGTGCACACAAGGTTACACCCATTAATGTGGTAGGCTTAGTGGTGGATTCAAGTGCAAGTAGTAGTAATGTGGCTCCTATACAGGCAGTTACTAGGGCACAAGCATTAAAACAAGATAAACTAGCAGAGCAATCGGAGTCGAGTGAATCAGGAGAGCCTAGTAAGAGGAAAACAAGAACATGGAAAGATACTAGAGAGAAGGCCAATCGCAAGTGGAATAAAAAGTTATCAGAACTAGAAGAAAGCCTGAAAGAAGTGAAAACAAAGATAGAAGACAAGAGGAAAAATGCCTAAAAGTGAGAGCAGAAGTAACTTCTCAAGGAGAAAGACCAATTAAAGACCTAGCCTATACACCGATGATCTTTCCAGATGAGGAATTTGAGCCTCATGGTTGGGTAGAAATCTTAGCTACCATGGACATTGCAGTCAATGAAGAACAAGGGACACCTCATTGTGATGAGTAGGGTTATGATATTTCAGTGTTCATGTATCAGCCCTTGCTAGAAGAATGTGACCCTAGTGACTTCATAGAAGAAGAAGAGAACAATGACGATGATCTAGAGTCCATCATGATGGATAGTTGCTTTAACTCAGAAAAGCACTATTTAGAAGATGTAGGAGTGTTTAACCAAAAAGAAGAAGAAACTCTCACAAGCATTAAAACGGTAAATTCAAAGGATGGAAGTGAGAGTAGTCAAAAGAAACAGAAAAGAAAAGCAGTTAAACAAGAAGAGGAGGAATCATTGTTTGAAGTACCAGAAAATTTCAAAAAATATGAAGTTGAAGACCAAAAAATTTTGGTACGAATGCCTAAAAGAGAGGCCATCATAGGAGACTCATCATATGATAATAAGGAAAAGACCAAAAAGATTGTAGTGACCATTGAGGAGAACGAAGAGAGATGTACATACATAGGAGATGACCTAAGTGCAGGAGAAGAAATGGAGCTCGTAGCTCTATTAAGGGAATATAGGGACGTGTTTGCTTGGCACTATAGAGACTTAAAAGGAGTAGTGATATGCTCTCATACAATTCCCATGACCGTTGATGCCAAGCCTACCAAAAGCCCTACACATATAATGACACTTATGCATCTAAAATAAAAGTGGAAATTGATAGGTTGATTGAAGCTAGATTTATCTATGAGATTGAGCATACTGAGTGGGTGTCTCCCATTGTAGTGGTGCACAAGAAGAATGGAAAGTTGCGAGTGTGTATTAACCTCAAAAAAGTTAATGCCACTATGATTAGAGATAGCTATCTGCTTCCAATCACTGAACATTTATTGGAGCGCATTGCAGGCAAGGAAGTTTATAGCTTCCTTGATGGATTATCAAGTTACAACCAAGTAGCCATTGCCCCAGAAGATCAACACAAAATAGCTTTTGCCACAAAATGGGGAATTTTTGCATTTTGTGTGATGCCATTTGGGCTCACCAATGCACCTACAACATTCCAAAGGCTCATGTGTCATGTCTTCAAAGAGTTCTTGCGGAAGATCTTAGAAGTATATGCAGATGATTTATGTGCTCATTGTTGGGAGAGAATGGTTGGATGCACTCAGAGATTGAGTAGGTGCTGCTAAACCTGCTTCACACCAGCCCTCCTTTGACTCCAGGAATGCTTAGTACACTTGATTAGCTTCCAATTGATACCAAGAAAGTATATATGTACTTTGCAAATGATATGTGTAATGATCAAATCAAAACAGACTACTTGAGACTTCAAGAATCCAAGACAACTTGCTATTTTGGTATTGACACCTGCTCAGTCTTTCACTCAGTATGACCAGAACTCTTACAATTGATCAAATTCCTTCTCGACATATTAAATTAGCTTAACAAGCTACCATTTGCAAGTGGAATGAGAAGAAATGACAAACTATACTCTGAGAAAGAAGTTTAGCAAAATTATATGTACCCCCGACTTTTTAGGAACTCTGCAGAAAAATACCAGAGACCGCTTTGAGCAAGATTTCTCCGAGATGGCTGATCCAATGATCTTAAAATTTTGAAGCTATGTAGTATGCTTGGAGCTGGTTCCAAGAAGCCTTGAATCACTTGATTTGGTTCAGTAGGCACTGAGATATGCCTCTTGGAAGTTGACAGACTTGGAGATGATGACTCAGAGAAAACCAGAGATAGTGAATGTAAATCTTTCTATCAATTCACATGAATGTACAATCTCATTGGCTTGATAGATGTAGCCTAATGAGTTGGAGATGTGTAGGCTATGGTTTAGCACTCACACACTCAGAAATAGTGAAGAATGGAGCTCGGAAGTTCACTCACTCTACCGCGAGTTTTTTACATGACTTTTATATGTGATGGAGATACATTTGAAATTCAAATTCAAACTAAGGCTCCCTATAATCACTCATCTAAAAGTGGGGAGATATTCTCTCCACTTATGCATTCTAATTTCCACGAATCCAATCAAGTAGGTGTGATCATTTACATGCCAAGTCATTTAGACTTTTACAAGGGGTAAAGAAGTAAGAACTTATAAGCATAAGTTCACATGGTCCTTTCTTCAAGTGAATTAAGCTTCCAAATTTCCAAAACAAGTTTCCAAGGTTCCAAGCCAAGTGTGAAGGCTTGAATTGCACCAACAGCTCCCCCTCAAGCCAAACACTTTGGCTCAAGTCTTCATCTTCAATCTTCAATCATATCCTGCAATCCAATCATGGATTTGAATCTGCATAACTTGTTTCCATCCAAAGCTTTTGTAAGTAAATCTGCACATTGCATATTAGTGGACACATAAGTCAATTGAATGTCTTTGCTTAGCAACTTTTCTCTCACATAGTGGTAATGAACCTCTATGTGTTTGGTTCTAGCATGATATATTGGATTAGCTGCAAGGTGAAGAGAGCTTGTGTTATCTCCAAAGATAATTGGAGGTCTAGTGTATAGACCTAATTCTGTATACAAAAGCTTCAACCAGATAGCTTCTTGAGTGGCATTGGCTAGCCCTCTATACTCTGCTTCAGTAGATGACAAAGCTACTGTAGGTTGTTTCTCGGCTGACCAAGAAATAGGTTTATCACCTGCAAAACATATGTATCCTGATGTGCTCCTCCTATCATCCTTGCATCCTGCCCAATCTGCATCTGAATATACTTTAATGTCAATATCTGATGTATAAGGAAAGTATAAACCATGGTTCTGAGTTCCCTTTAGATACTTCAAGATCTTCTTTGCTGCCTCTAGGTGAGGTACCCTTGGTTTGTGCATGTATTGGCTTAGCACACTAACTCCATATGCTATGTCAATTCTGGTTAAGGTAGCATAATTCAAACTACCTACCATGCTTTGATATCCTGTAATGTCTTGGACTTCATCACCTTCATGAGCACTAAGCTTTAGGTTGACCTCCATTGGAGTACTTGAGACTTTAGCATCCTGCAAGTTAAACTTCTTCACAATGTCCTGTACATACTTCTTTTGAGTGATATATATACCTGAATTAGTGTAGACTAACTCAAGACCTAAGAAGTATTTCAATAATCCAAGATCATTGATTTTGAACTCCTTCATCATTTGTCCTTTGATGCTTCTAATACCATTGACATCATTGCCTGTAATGATGATGTCATCAACATAAACACACAAGTAGATTACCTCTGTACTACTCCTTTTTATGAATAGAGAAGTGTCTGCTTTACTCATCACAAATCCTTGGTCTTGGAGATACGTTGTCAACCTGTAATTCCATGCTCTAGGTGCCTGCTTCAATCCATATAGAGCCTTCTTCAATTTACAAACATAATTTACCTTCTTGGGATCTTCATAGCCAGGTGGTTGTGACATGTAGACTTCTTCAGATATCCATCCATTCAAGAAAGCATTCTTGACATCTAATTGGTACATGTTCCAATTCTTGGATGCAGCTACACTCACTAGTACTCTGATTGTTGGCATCTTAGCCACAGGAGAAAATGTCTCCTCATAGTCAATGCCTTGGGTTTGTGCAAAGCCCTTGGCTACCAACCTAGCTTTGTACCTGTTGATTGTTCCATCTGAGTTTCTCTTTAGTTTGTAGATCCATCTGGATCCTATCACCTTCATAGAGTCCTTCTTGGGTACCAAGTCCCGCTTCTATTTCTTCATCCATAGCTCCTTTCCATTCTGGTTTGGTGATTGCCTCTTCATATGTACCTGGTTCTTCATTCAACAAATCCTTTGCAAGATATACAGAATGTTTAGTTACAAGAGAAGTGTCATACTTTCATCTTCCCTTTGGACTTCCATGCTTTGAATTCCTCAAGGTTAATTGTGTCAATCTGAGCTTGATTCTTCTTTCTGGATTGGTTCCTCTTTGGTGAGCTTTGGGAAATCTTCTTCCATATCATAAGGTAGACTAACCTTCCTGCATTCATTCTCATACCATGAGTCATTCTCATCAAAAATGACATCTCTGCTTACCTTGAAACCTTTGTTTGAGGGGTTGTAGAATCTGTACCCTTTCTGGTTCAAGTCATAACCAATGAAGATACATTTTTCAGCTTTAGGGTCTAGCTTTCCCCTTACCTGTGAGGGAATATGCACATATGCTACACAACCAAAAATTTTGCAATGATCCAATGATGGTCTCTTACCATGCCAAGCTTCATAAGGTGTCATGCCATCAAGAGACTTTGATGGCAACCTGTTGATGAGATAGGTGGCAGTAGATACACTCTCTGCCCAAAGATAATTTGGCAACTTCTTTTCATTAAGCATAGACCTAGCTGTTTCTACAATGAGTCTATTCCTTCTTTCAGCTACCCCATTTTGTTCAGGTGAGTACCTTGTAGTTATTTCCCTTTTGATGCCTCTTTCCTGCAAGAAATCTTCAAACTCATTGGAGAAGTATTCTCCTCCTCCATCTGACCTTAGCCTCTTCAAGTTTCTTCCTGTTTGATTTTCAACAAGTGCAAGATACCTCTTGAAACAATTAAACACTTCATCTTTATGCTTCATAAAGTATAAGACAGTCCATCTGCTATAATCATCAATGAAGGACACATAGTACCTTGATCCTGAAATGGAGGGATCCTTGCTAGGTCCCCAAACATCTGTGTGTACCAAGTCTAGGTAGTCTTCATGCATGAAACCTTTCTTTGAATAGGGCAACCTGTGAGACTTACCAAACTGACAAGCACCACACTTGTAAATCATGTGTTGCTTGGACACATTAGGTATTCCAAGCACACATTGATCCCTGCACATTTGCTTTAGGGTTCTTTCACCTATGTGACCTAACCTCTTGTGCCATATTTCTAACTCTGAAAGTGTTTGATCCTTGTAATTGTATAAAGCAATGTTCTTGGTGTCTTCTAGCTCAAAAGTAAACAATCTACCTGATTTTTCTCCCTTGGCTATCCTTCTGAATCCATGTCTTGGGTCCTCCACATATGCTCCATGTTGAGTGAACCTGACCTGCAAACCTTTCTCCACAATCTGACCAACACTCATTAGGTTCTTGGTAATGGTTGGTACATAAAGTACCCTGCTCAATAGGTTCTGGTTTCCATCACAAGTTTTCACATTTCCAATCTTTACAACAGAATGCTTAGTATCATCATCTGTCTGTACCTGATGTTTGCCCTTGGGTTCTTCCAAATCAGAGAGTAGTGCCACATTACCAGCTACATGGTTAGAACACCCTGAATCAATATAAAATAAATGATCATCATTTGTACCTGCCTTGGAGGTCATATTCATGATCAATAGGGAGTCATCTTGCTCCTCTGTGTAGTTGTTGTAATCCCTTCTATTTCTGAATCCACCTTGGTAGTTACCATTGTGGTTGTGGTTGTAATTGTTGTTGTACTGATTGTTGTATCCATTGTAGCCTTGGTGTTGGTTGAATCTACCTCTACCTTGAGAGTATCCACCTCTTTGATAGCCTCTTCCTCTCTGATTCTTATAATTTCTGTAGCATTCATCTGTGGTATGGTTAGACAATCCACAAATGTTGCATGGTGATGAGTTGTAGGGTCTCCCCCTACCTTGCTTACCTCCTCTGCCCCTGCCTCTTGAAGATCTACCTCTCCCTGCATAATTAGCTTGGGAGGTAGAGCCTTCTTCTTCTTGCTTCTTCCCTTTACATTTATCCTTAACTTTCTTATCAGTATATAGAGCAGAGGGGTTATTACCTTTTGATTGATCTCCAGCCTTTGTAAACTTTGCTTCATGTGTGAATAGTTGGCCCATAAGAGTTGTGAGATCTGGGGTATGCATGTCCATGTAGAGATCCATTGCAGTGGTGAAGCTCTCCCACTTATCATCTGCCTTTAGTCCATTGGTTACTTGCCTTACTATTTGTTCCTCTTCAATCTCCTCTCCAATGCTTGCTAATTGGTCTGCCACATCCTTGATCTTGGTCACAAATTCTGAGACTGATTGCTTTGGTTGTTTCCTAAGGGTTGTGAATTCAATCCACAATTGATTCTTTCTGGCTCTTGTGTTAGAAGAAAAGTATGATGACACGGTTTCCCAAGTCTCTTGGGAAGTCTTAAAATTCCTGATGTGAGGTAAAAGGAAATCAGATATAGAGTTAAGAAGATAAGACCTTGCCAATGCATCTTTTGCACACCATTGGTTGAGCCTCTCTTGTTCATCCTTGGTGGGTAGTCCTCTAGCTTTGAATGAGGGCAATTCCTCATCTCCTGAGATGAATGCAAACAAGCTTCTTCCTTGTAGATAGGTCTTCATCCTTAGAGACCAAGCTTGGTAATTGTTTCTATCCAATTTGTCAATGAATGAAGGAAAACCATCTCCCATGTTACCTTATTTGCTCTGATACCGCTGTTGGGAGAGAATGGTTGGATGCACTCAGAGATTGAGTAGGTGCTGCTAAACCTGCGTCACAGCAGCCCTCCTTTGACTCCAGGAATGCTTAGTACACTTGATTAGCTTCCAATTGATACCAAGAAAGTATATATGTACTTTGCAAATGATATGTGTAATGATCAAATCAAAACAGACTACTTGAGACTTCAAGAATCCAAGACAACTTGCTATTTTGGTATTGACACCTGCTCAATCTTTCACTCAGTATGACCAGCACTCTTACAATTGATCAAATTCCTTCTCGACATATTAAATTAGCTTAACAAGCTACCATTTGCAAGTGCAATGAGAAGAAATCACAAACTATACTCTGAGAAAGAAGTTTAGCAAAATTATATGTACCCCCGACTTTTTAGGAACTCTGCAGAAAAATACCAGACACCACTTCGAGCAAGATTTCTCCGAGATGGCTGATCCAATGATCTTCAAATTTTGAAGGTATGTAGTATGCTTGGAGCTGGTTCCAACAAGCCTTGAATCACTTGATTTGGTTCAGTAGGCACTGAGATATGCCTCTTGGAAGTTGACAGACTTGGAGATGATGACTCAGAGAAAACCAGAGATAGTGAATGTAAATCTTTCTATTAGTTCACATGAATGTACAATCTCATTGGCTTGATAGATGTAGCCTAATGAGTTGGAGATGTGTAGGCTATGGTGTAGCACTCACACACTCAGAAATAGTGAAGAATGGAGCTCGGAAGTTCACTCACTCTACCGCGAGTTTTTTACATGACTTTTATATGTGATGGAGATACATTTGAAATTCAAATTCAAACTAAGGCTCCCTATAATCACTCATCTAAAAGTGGGGAGATATTCTCTCCACCTATGCATTCTAATTTCCACGAATCCAATCAAGTAGGTGTGATCATTTACATGCCAAGTCATTTAGACTTTTACAAGGGGTAAAGAAGTAAGAACTTATAAGCATAAGTTCACATGGTCCTTTCTTCAAGTGAATTAAGCTTCCAAATTTCCAAAACAAGTTTCCAACGTTCCAAGCCAAGTGTGAAGGCTTGAATTGCACCAACACTCATTCCCAACAAAGAAAATACCACATCCCTGAGCTCAGACATATTTTCAACAAGTGTAGAGAATATCGAGTGTGTCTGAACCCAGAGAAGTGTGTATTCATGGTACGGCAAGGTGAAATCTTAGGTCATATTGTTTCAAAGAATGGAATATCAACAGACGAGGACAAAGTTAGAGCCATAGCAGAATTGCCCAAGCCAAGGAATGTTAAAGAGGTACAAGCCTTTATGGGCCATTGTGCATATTACCGTAGATTTATCCACATGTATGCTATCATAGCTAAACCTCTTTATGCCTTGTTGAGAAATTTTGAATGGAACAATGAATGTGAGAATTCCTTCAACGAGCTAAAGAGACGTTTGTGCACGGCACCAATACTGACCACTCCCGATTGGAATAAGCCATTCCATGTCCATGTGGATGCATCCAATCACGCCATAGGATGTGTGCTAACACAACCCACAGGTGAAGGAAATCTAGACTTGCCTATAGCATATGCTAGTAGACAGCTCACTACAGCTGAGCGAAATTATACAACAACAGAGAGAGAAGGTTTAGGCATGGTATATGCCGTGAAGAAGTTTAGGCACTATCTATTGGCCAATAAGTTCAAGTTTTTCACTGATCATGAGGCTTTGTTATATTTGGTCAATAAACCTTGCAATACAGGACATATAGTAAGATGGTTCCTCTTGCTAATGGAATATGACTTTGAAGTTGTTGTTAGAAAAGGTAGAGCCCACCTTCGGGCAGATCACCTTTCTCGCATCACTTCAAGAGATTTACCACAAGGAGTGTCTGATGAACTACCTGGTGCTTATTTGTTCAATTTAGAAGTTGTTCCTAAATGGGCAAATAAGTTGGTACCAGTCGTAACCTTCGGACCCGCAAATAAGAATGTGAAAACATCACAAAAAGAAATTGTAAAATCACAAAAATATCACATATTTGCAGGAAGCATGTACAAACAAGATACAAAAGGTGTACTAGCTTGTTGTGTTGAGGATGACGAACATAGTAGTTGGCTGCAACAAGCCCATGAAGGATTGGTAGGAAATCACTATTCTAAACAATGAACATTGCAGAATCTAAAATGTTTAGGAGTGTATTGGCCTAGCATGGACAAAGAAATTCATGAGTGGATTAAGAATTGTCTAGTGTGCTAGGAAAAACCCCAAGTGGAGCATGCGACCCTTTATCAAGTGTCATTAATTCCGGATTGGAGCGCTCCATTGGTAGAATTTATGAGATCGGGAACATTAACCAAAGAGGCTAGTCTAGCAAAAAGACGAAGCATGGAGCAAAATGCTCAAGACTATGCCTTAGTTGGAGACAACCTATATCAAACAAGAAAAGATGGTTATTTAAGATTGTGCATTCATGAATCAGATTATGTGAAAGTCTTAGAGGCCGCACATAGTGGGGTTGCAGGTGGACATTTTGGTCCTGACTGAGTAATCAAGTCCATTCTATTCTCAAGACTTTGGTGGCCCACTCTTCATATGGATGCACATACCTATGTGAAGAAATGTGATACATGCCAATGTGCACAATATCCGATTAGAAAAGATGAGATGCCTTTGAGACCGATGATGGGAGGATGTGCATTCTTGAAGTGGGGTGTAGACTTTGTAGGTCCCATTAACCCCCCGCTAGAAGCTCCCATGCAGAGTACATTATTGTAGCCACAGATTACCTTACAAAGTGGGTAGAAGTAAAAGCCACGACAAAGAATGATGCTCAAACGACAGCTTAGTTCTTATTTGAGAACGTGTTCATGAGATACGGGTTACCTATAGAGTTAGTAAGTGATAGAGGCACACACTTCTTGAATGAAGTCATTGAAAATCTCTCCAAGAATTCTTGGTGATACATAAGAAGTATGTCCCTTATCATCCACAAGCTAATGGACAAGTTGAGAGCACAAACAGGATCTTATGTAATGTTTTGACTAAATTAGTAAATAATAAACGCTCTAATTGGGACAAACAGCTTCATCATGCTGTTTGGGCTTACCGAGTTGCCTATAAAATGGTACTCAATGCCACCCCATTTCATATGGTTTTTGGATATAATGATGTGTTACCATTAGACTTCCTAATCCGAGCATTAAAAGTAGCACAAGAGCATGAGTGGAATGGACATGAATTGTCCTCTAGGATCCTTGATCTAGAATGCTTAGGTGAGACGAGGCTACGAACGACAGCAGGCATCTATGCTGCAAAGAAAAGACAGAAGGCATATTTTGATGAACACATCAAGGATAAGGGATTGAAGGAAGGAGACCTAGTTTTGTTTTATACACTAAAGCAACATGCCCGTAAGTTGGAAAAAAGAGGATATGGACCCATGATCATTAATAAAATTTCCACTAGCGATGCGGTTCAATTGGCTACTTTAGAAGGTGACATCTTGCCAAACTATATCAGTGGTTGTTGAGTCAAGTTATATCAAGAACCTCTTACAAAGGATATGCTAATGAGACTCAACACTGCTAAGAAACAAAAAGAAGAAGAGTTGAGAGTCAAAGAAGAAGCACACACAGAGGCTAGAGAGCGCATAAGGCAAAATAAGTTAAGGAGATTAGGCCTAGATGTTAACACAAAAGCCCCAAAATATCACATGGACATGTGCCAAAAATCAGGCATAATTACTTCTCAAATAGTCGACTGATGTCCCTTTGTGACCTTAGAGGTAGGACACAAAGAGAATGTAAGGATTGTGAGAGCATTGATTGACTCAGGTGCAGCAACTAGTGCCATTAGACTCTCATACTGGCAAGACTTGCAGTTGAACATCAATCCCATAGAAGCCTATCTCATAGGATTGGGAGGTGTGGAAACCCCTTGTTTGGGCAAGGTGGAACTTCCCCATCTACCTTCAAGAGGTTCCAATGAAAGTCAAAATGCTAGTGTGTCAAGATGAGGACCTTATTGAACCCCTTATCTTGGGTCAAGATTGGATGTATGACCATGCAGTTAACTTAAACCTTAGAAGTCAACTTCTTCAAGTTTGGGTACATGAAAAATGCACTACATTAGAATTAGATAACTTCCTGCTCACAAATCCAGGTGTCACACATTCTCTTAGTTCTTCTAAGACTAATCTTATAGAAGAAGATGTTGTATGTGTCAAAAGCTCTATGATGCAGAGGGACTCAATCCTGGAAGAACATACTCACAAGCACGTGGATCTCTCTTCTTCTTCAAGGACTCATGTAGCCACAGTTGCTCCAGCACAAAGGCAAACACAACCGTTCTAGACAACTGCTATATCAAATAGAAAGACACCATTCAACAAGAAAGCAGTTCTGAGCATGAAGCAGATATGGGTACGAAAAGGAGAGCACCCACCAACCTTGCCCCCACAATTCCCATCCAGGCATGCCAACCATGCCGGAAGACAAATGAAAAAACTAGGACAAGCTCAACCACAAGGTGTTCGACAAGTTTGGGTGCCTAAGAAATTAACTACAGCTCAACAAGGGCGATTACACATGCAGGTTCCCAAAGGACTCTTACATGCACAAAGGCCTTTTGCTCTCCACCATGAAAAAGGTCACAACAAAGAAGCCAAGGCGGGGTAAGGGTCAGAACCAAACACGAAGACTAAAACCAGACCAACTCACCTCTTCAACAAGAGTTAGAAGACCAGCCACAATGGTATGGGTCTGGAAGCCAAAAGCATCAGTGGCCCCTACAAAACCAAAGAGTGAACCACAAGGGACACACAATTCAAGAAACCATCCAAACATGAAGTGGCCAAAGGTGATCACTTCAGAGTCAAACACCCTTCCCAAATGGATGCTTGCCAAGGAATATAAAGCAGTTCAATTCTCAGTATTTCCTGAACCAGTATGGAACAGTAGCACTGGTGAATGGTCTATGTCAATCAGCATGGTAATCTCTTAGAAACCGGCACGTGTCCAATATTCCTCTGAGTGTCAATATAGGGAAGTGAATGTGCATGAGCCCAAGCTCAGAAATGCACATTGTTCGTGACAAATGTTGCTTTGAAAAGAGGAGAGGGGATCCACCACTCAAAAGATCTCATCAGTGGACAATCAACATGGACATTCATCAACAAGGTTCCATCCCAAAGGCCGAGTGTACAACACGAAGAGGCAAACATCCATCAACCTTCGCCATGGTACGTATCTTTACTCTGGAAACACCATAACCATGATAGTTTAGGAAACCTCTTCGTCAGCATACCCTGGAGCACTTAGCTCAAGACCCGCAATTTTTGCACCATACTTCTTCCAATGCATTTTCCAAGTAAGCATGCGTAGGGCTACATTACAAGGCCGTGCACAAGGCACATACTTTTTTCAACCCATGCACGAACACACTTACCCATCACTCAATATGGGTTATGAGTACTTGGCATGACTACTATGAAGATCAACTTTGGAAGATCTAGAAAACATCAACGGAGACTCACAACGACACAGTCATGCTGGAATACAAGGCAGAAGCACATACCAAGAGACTACAACCTGCAAAGACTCACAATGATAGATGAAGAACGTCGGACGACTTGTGTTCATACAGAAGGGACACTCCCTCTCAAGGCACTACTTGGAACAACCACTACAACAAGGGTCTGTCAGGGACGACAGACTCGAGAGGGGGGGGAGTGTTGAAGCTCAAGGTTAAGGACAAAGCATGGAAGCACATCAAAGAAGTGGACATAGAAGAAGAGAGAGCAAGTAGGGAGCTCCAAGAAGTGTATGTCAAATTTTCAGAAGAATCCCCTACAAAAATAGTGATTTTCATCACTAGAAACCATTGCAAATACCATTATCTATTTTTAGTAACTCCATTTTGTTCAAGCCGAGGAGTCCTCGAGCTTGAGGAGTATTAGAAGTACCATCGTACCAATTTTCATAATTTTTAGACTTCGTTTGAGCCCTCAAATAAGCCCTGGAACCTAATTTTTAACTAGGCCGGACACTAGGTCTGGACAGGGCCAAAACTAGTCAAAAAACTATAAAAAGAGCTAGAGAGCTCATTTTTGAGGTTAGCTTGTTAGAGAATAGAACTTTTATAAGAGAACTCTTTGGCAATCTAAGCTTTCCATTGTTCCTCTCTTTGATCTTACTTTGTGTGCGTGTGTGTGTATGTGTGTGCATGTTTGTGTGCTTTCACTCACGCATTTGTGCCTTCACTTGCTCGTGGTCTTCATACCGGTCCTCACGTCTCCGCGGATTGACAAGTAAAGGAGGTGGTGCGTACGCTTGAGCTACAGCAACAAAGTATCATACATGTCTTTGGAGCTAACAAATGTCTCCTTAGTACCTGAAAATAAGGGTTGAATAGCATCTTCCACAAAAACAACATCAGGGCTAACCAGAATGCATTTAATTTATGGATGATACAGATGATAGCCTTTGCTTTCAGAACTGTATCCAACAAAAATACATTTTACTACTTTATCATCTAATTTTCTACAATGTTGTTCAGGCACTAATGCATATGCCAAACAACCAAAAACATGCAGATGAGCAACAGATGGCTTGCGATCATGCCAAGCCTCATATGGAGTTATGGACTGCGGTGCTTTAGTGGGACATCTATTAAGTACATATGCTGCACACATGACAGCCTCAAGCCAAAAACTATGTGGTAAAGCCTGACTCTTGACCATACACCTCGCCATCTCCATGAGTGACCTATTCTCCCGTTCAGCAACTCCATTCAGTTGAGGTGTATATGACACTGTATGCTGATGTTTTATCTCAGGTTCAGCTAGAAATGCATTAAAGTCTGAAGACATATATTCCCCCCCTCGATCAAAATAGAAGGTGCCCATTTTACATGCTGACAAATTTTCAGCCAAAACCAGAAATTGTTTGAAGCACATAAACACTTTAGACTTTTCTTTCAATGGATATACCCATGCATGCCTGGAAAAATCATCAATGAAAGTCACAAAGTAAATATAATTTCCAAAAGAGGGTGTCCACATAGGACCATAGACATCACTATGAACAAGTTGCAATTTCTAAGTAGCTCAAATTGAACCATGTTTTGGAAAGGAAGAACACTTCATTTTGCCCAAAATATAGCCTTCACATACATGTTTACCGGGTGCCTCAAGTTTGGGCAAAGAGGACACCATTTTAGATTTCTGCATGCATAGAAAACTAGCAAAGTTCAAATGACCAAAGCGTGCATGCCAAAGCCTTGCATCTGACATAGCCTGAGAATCATGTACTGCACATGCTGGATCATTTATAGATCTCTGTACATCTGTCATCAACAAATTTCACAACCAAGCCAATCTTGGCTAATGCAGAAACTGATAATAGATTTTTCTTGATCCCTGGCACAAACAAAGCATCTGATAATGTGAAAGAACTACCATCAGCAGTAGTCAAAATGATCTTACCAACTCCCATAACAAGATAAGAGGAGTTGTTGGCACATGTAACAATATTTGTTGTAGGGACATGCTTGAGTGAAGAGAAGAAATTGCACTGTGAGGTAATATGTTTGGTCGCCCCACTATCAAAATACCAAACATCTGAGTCTACTATGGAAATGCACTAGTCATGAGAGGATGGATCAAAACTACAAACAGTAGTAAACACCCATTCTTCATCTTGCACAAGATTAGCAGACTCTGTTTTTCGTGTAGAAGCCTCTGCAACAACCATTTTGACGTCTTTCTTCTTTGCCTTTTTAGCAGCCAGTTTTGGACAACTCTTAATGACATGATCATTTGCTTTACACTATTTGCAAAACAATTTCTACTTTTTTGATTTCTTCTCATCTTTGTCTTCTTTCTTCGATTGTGAAGCATTTGTAGATTTTTGCTTACTAACAAAAGAGCTCCATTTTCCTTTGCCCTTCTGACTAGCTAGGAAAGCTTGATGTGCAACATGCATAATGGACCTATTTTGCCTCGACTGATCTTCCTGCAACAGAACAAAGACTAACTCCTCAAATGACAAGGCATTTGGATTGTCATTCATCATCAACCGAAGAGTAGAAGCAAAAATTTGATATGAATCAAGAAGACCATTCAAAACGGTCTGCACAAGTGAGCTATCTGATATAACTTCATCAACAAAAATCAATTGTTCCTTCAAGTCTTTGATCTTTGTTAGAAAACTGTCCATAGAATCACCTTCATTCATGTGCTCACTCTCCAACTATTTTCGGAGGTAAGCAACACGAGCCTCATTCCTAGATTAGTACAATGTGGTAAGTGTATCCCAAGCATCCCTCCTTAGCTGTTCTCCAAGAGCGTATGTGAGGAATAATGGCACATTTGACAAACAAAGCTATCAATGCATGTGTTTGGGCATCTCTACCATCCCAACAAATTTGTTTTGTAGTAGATGTCGCAGAAACCACAACACGAACAAGAATATGCAGAATATATTCACCTTTGGCACCTTTTTCATCAGCTTCAGTACCTGTAGTTGTAATAGTTGCAGGTGTGATAGGACATTTTTCAACACCCTGCATAATGTTCCACAGTCCTTTTGCAGCCAATACATGTCACATCATATAAGCCCATAACATGTAGTTGAGACCATCCAACTTATCGTCAACAACCAACATACAGAATACATCAATGCTTTCAACCATGGTTGGTGACTAAAATACCTTGATGTAGAAAATTGACTATATCTTAAAATTTTGAACAGATCTACCCAGACAAATTCTGCTAAACTTGTAGCAGACTTTGAGTGAACCAAAACAGGTATATACCTTTGGCACAAAAAGACAAAATAGCTTACACAAGTGCTGTAATAGTGCATTTGGAGGCCAAAACGAGCTCAGATCGCGATTTCGACACTAGATAGAAAAGCTATTTTGATCTCTAAAATAGCTTGAGTATGCTCACCAAATTTCATGCGATTTTGAGACTGCAAATGGAGAGGTGTCCACGATGCCCTAGATGAAGCAAGGACCTACTCTGATACCAATTTTTGGAGTTAAACGTCTGTAAAAGCATGTGAATAGCACAAGGAAGAAGAAGAGGCTTGGAGCACAAAAACACAATACAAAATGTATTACCACTAGAATGTACAAAGATAAGTAGCCTATTAGGGCAATAGGCGTATATACAAACTAGAGGAAAAAAACCTCCTAAAGATGGAAAAACGTGCCCCGACAGTCCTAGAATGTTCACACACATCATTACCTCAATATATTAACACATGCATGCCTGGAAAAATCATCAATAAAAGTTTGAAGTAAAGATAGTTCCCAAAAGAAGGTGTTTTCATAGCACCACAAACATCATTGTGAACAAGCTACAAATTTTTAGTAGCCCGTAGTGAACCATCTTTTGGGAAAAAGGAACGCTATATTTTATCCAAAATACAGCCCTCATAGACATGTTTACAAGGTGCCTCAAGTTTAGGTAGAGGGGACACCATTTGAGATTTTTGTGGGCATAGCAAACTAGCAAAATTCAGATGACCAAAGCTTTGCATCTTATATAGTTTGAGAATCTTGAAGTGCAACCATTTGATAGATCATGAATTGTACATCTATCATCAAGAAATTTCATAACCAAGACGATGTTGGCTAATGTTGAAACTGATAGTAGATTTTTCTTTATCCATGGCACAAATAAAGCATATAACAATGTAAAAGAACTACCATCAACAGTAGTCAAAATGATATTATCAACTCTGATGATCGGATAAGAGGAGTTGTTGGAGCATGTGAGAGTATTCCATGTAGAGGTAGGCTCAAGTGAAGTGAAGAAACTACGCTACAAGTAATATGTTTGGTTGCTCCATTATCAAAGTACCAAACATTTGAGTCTATTGCAGACATACACTATTCATGAGAACATGGTTCATAACTCCAAACAGTAGTAAATGCCCATTCTTCATTTTGCACAAGATTATTAGACTCTATTTTGGGTGTAGAGGTCTTTGCAACAACCATTCCAACCTCTTTCTTCTTTGCCTCTTTTGTAGCCAGTTTTAGACAACTCTTTATGGCATGATCATTTCCTATACATTATTTGCAAAACAATTTCTGCTTCTTTTTTCTTCTCATTTTTGCTATCCTTCTTTGATTGTGCAGAATCAATATATTAATGTTTACTAATAGTAGATCTCCATTTACCTTTGCCCTTCTAACTAAGTAGGAAAGCTTGATCGACAACACAAATAATGGACCTGTTTTGCATAGACAAATCTTCTTGCAATAGAAAAAAGACTAACTCCTCAAATGTTAAGGCATTTGGATTGCCTTTCATCGTCAATTAAAGAGTAGAAGCTAAACTCTCATATGAATCTAGAAGGCCATTCAGAACAGTCTACGCAAGTGAATTATCAGGCAAGACTTCATCAATAGAAGTCAACTATTCCTTCAAATCTTTGATCTTTTTCAAAAAACTATCCATGGAATCTCCTTCATTCATGTGCGCACTCTCCAACTATTTTTGGAGGTAAGCAACATGAGCCTCATCCCTTGCCTGGTATAAAGTGGTAAGTGTATCCCAAGCATCCTTTGCTATTTTCTAGGAGTGAATGTGAGGAATAATGGCACCTGTGACAGACAAGGCTATCAATGCATGTGCTTGAACATCTCTGTCATCCCAATGAAGTTTCTCCACAATAGGTGCAACAAGAACTGTAGCACAAATAGGAACCTAAAAAATATTACCATCTTCAATGCCATCTGCATCAGTTTTAGTTACTGTATTTGTAGGTGTAAAAGGATGTTTTTCAACACCCTGCATAATATTCTAGAGTCCTTTTGCAACCAATACACGACACATCATATAAGCCCATAATGGGTAATTGGTACCACCCAACTTATCCTTAACAACTAGCATACGGAATACATCACTACTTTCAGCCATGGCCACTGACTGCAAAAAAATTACTATATCTCAAAAAGTTGAATAGAACTACCCTATTGAGTTGTACTAAATTGTTGGAGCTTGAGGTCTACAGAAGCATGCAAACAACATAAAGAAGAAGAAGAAGAAGAAGCTTGGAGCACAACACACAATATTGAATGTATTACCTAGAGAATGTACAAAGGTAAGTGACCCGCTAGGATTATAGGAATATATACAAGTCGAGGAAAAAAATCTACTAAAGAGGGAAAAAAGTGCCCTGATGGTCCTAGAGTGTTCATACACACTACTACCTAAATATATCAACAAATCCCCCCTGGGAGTGATGCGATGAAGGAGGAGCTTGCACTCATGTATAAGGAAGTGCCAATCTATGTGGAATCAATCCACACATGGAAGTAAGCCCAAAGCTTTTCGAAAAGCTTCAAACTTCTCCCTAGGCAGAGACTTTGTGAAACAATCTGCAATGTTCTCCTGTGTGGGCACATATGCAAAATCGATCTCTCCAACAATGAACCTCTCCCTGACATAAAATAGTGCACCTCATATGGAACATAGGGTCCCTCGCAATTGCCAATGTGCTCTGACTTCCAGTGAAGATGGTGGTGGCAGAAGACTAACCAACACCCAAATCAGCCATAAGGCATTTGAGCCACACACACTCAACAATTGCTGTGAAATTTGTACTATACTCAGCCTCACAACTAGAAGTGGCTACAGTAGGTGGTTTCTTGCTCAAAAAGATATGCATGAGCTACCAAGCATGAAGCAAAAACCACTAGTGGACACACGAGTGACATAACAACTAGCCCAGTTAGAGTCAGAAAAAGCATGTAAATCTGGTGGTAGTGATCCCTCCTTGGGATAAAGAAATCCAAGTAGTCAGATACCACTCAAGCAATGAAAGATGTGCTTAACCACATGCCAATTCTTGACACCTTGGCAATGCATACACCTACTAATCTATGAGGAAACAAACTGAATATATGGCCGAGTAATGCATAAGTAAATCAAGCATCTAACATCCTACTGATAGAGAACAACATCAAATGAATCTCGAGCATCATGAAGACTCAACCGAAAACATGTTTCCATAAGAGTGGCAGAAGGTTTGTAGTCTTCAAGGCCAAAAGACTACAATGATATGTCAATATATTTTGTTTGACACAAAGCTATTCCACCATCAACTTGCATAAAGTGAATGCCCAAATAATGATGCAAATGGCCCACATCCAACATCTCAAATGAGGCATGCAAATGAGCCTTAAAATTAGGAATGTGCTCATGAGGAACAATGAACAACATGTCATCAACATTGACAATAATGATAAGAAGCACATCATTTGCATGCTTTACATATAAGGTGCTCTAAGTTGGATTGTTCTCAAAACCATGTGCAATCAGGTAGGCATGTATCTTTTCATACCAAGCACGTGATGCTTGCTTCAAACCATATTTAATGCATGTTTCAACCTACCCACTTTGTTTTCATGCCCTTTCTAGACAAAACCATCGGGCTAAACAACATACAGTTCTTCATGCAAGTCACCATTCAGAAATGCAATTTTAATTTCCAACTTCTATACATTCCAACCATGATGAGTTGCAAGTGCACAGATGCCACAGACAATAGTCATTTGGCATGTAGGAGCAAAGGTCTTATCAAAGTCAACGTCTCTTTCTTGAGCATAACCCTTTGCAACAAGCCTAGCCTTATACCTATCAACTATTCCATCAGGCTCACGCTTTAGCTTGTATACCCACTTAGTGTAAATGGCCTTCTTGCCAAGAGGCAAGTCACATAAAGAACCATGTAGCATTTTTTATAATAGCATCATATTCTGATTGCATATTAGTCATCCAATCTTTTGAATTTTGTGCTTCATCAAAGGAAATAGGTTCATTCTCATCATAAAGGCTAGGCAAACATAGCATAGCATTCTGATGCAAAAGGAGTGCTATGAGAGCCTGAACAGGTATGATTACAGAGATGCATCTAATTTGCTATCTCAAAAAGTTTGCACCAGCCATATAGGTATATTTTTTGCCTCCTCTATATCAGTTCTCTGATGAATAAGTGCATCATGTAAATCTGCATCAGAAATGGAATGATCTACATCATCATGTGGAGCCTAAAACGGTTGAGAAATTTCCTCATGTGGACCAACACTAGACTATCCACCTATAAAAAGATAAAGCAGAGTATCATACATGTCTTTGGAGCTAAATGATGTCTCCTTAGTACATGAAAGTAATGGATGAATAGTATCTTCCACAAAAACAACATCAAGACTAACCAAAATGTGTTTAATCTCTAGACGATACATAAGATAGCCTTTGCTTTCAAAACTATACCCAACAAAAATACATTTCACTGCTTTATCATCCAATTTCCTACGTTGTTGTTCAGGCATTAATGCATATGTTAGGCAACCAAAGACACACAGGTGAGCAAGAGATGGCTTGCGACCATGCCAAGCCTCATATGGAGTGATATAATGCAATGCTTGGGTTGGACACCTGTTAAGTACATATGCTGCACACATAACAACTCAAGGCAAAAACTATGAGGTAAAGCTTGACTCTTAACCATACAAATTGCCACCTCCATGAGTGGCATGTTCTTCCTTTCAACAACTCCATTTTGTTGAGGTGTATACGACATTGTAAACTGATGTTTTATACCATGTTCAACTAGAAATGCAAAAAAATAGAAGACATATTCCCCCCCCCGATCAGAATGGACGGTCACCATTTTACATCCTGATAGTTTTTCAGCCAAAATGAGAAACTGTTTGAATCACATAAACACTTTGGACTTTTCCTTCAATGGATATACCCATGCATGCTTGGAAAAATCATCAATGAAAGTCATGAAGTAAAGATAGTTCCCAAAAGAAAGTGTTTGCATAGGGCCACAAACATCACTATGAACAAGTTGCAATTTCTTAGTAGCTCATACTGAACCATCTTTTGGGAAGGATGAATGCTACATTTTTCCCAAAGTACAGCCTTTGTAGACATGTTTACTAGGTGCCTCAAGTTTGGGCAGAGGGGACACCATTTTAGATTTTTGAAGCATAGCAAACTAGCGAAATTCAGATGGCCAAAGCATGCATCCCAAAGCTTTGCATCTGACATAGCCTGAGAATCTTGAATTGCACATGTCGAAACATTCACAGATTTTGCATAATCTATGAGCTTATACCACCACAACATAAAATGCCAGAAGCAATAATGATGTTGTCGTTGGACAGATCATGAATTGTACATCTGTCCTCAACAAATTTCACAATCAAGCGGATCTTGGCTAATGCTAAAATTGATAGCAATTTTTTCTTGATCCTTGGCATAAATCAAGCATCTGAAAATATAAAAGAACTGTCAATAGTCAGAATGATCTTACCAACTCCCATGTCAGGATAAGAGGAATTGTTGATGCATGTGATAGTATTCCCTGTAGGGGCAGGCTCAAGTGAAGTGAAGAAACTGCATTGCGAGTTAATATGTTTGGTTGCCCCACTATCAAAATACCAAACATTTGGCTCTACTATAAACATGCATTATCCATGAGAAGATGGGTCATAACTGCAAATAGTAGTAAATGCCCATTCTTCATTGTGCACAAGATTAGGAGACTCTGCTTTGGATGTACATGCCTCTGCAACAACCATTCCAACCTCTTTCTTCTTTCCCTCTTTTGCAACCACTTTTGGAAAACTCTTTATGACATGATCATTTCCTTTACAATATTTGCAAACCAATTTTTGCTTTTCCATTTTCTTCTCGTCTTTGTCATCCTTCTTTGATTGTGCAGAATTAACAGATTTCTGCTTACTAGTAGAAGAGCTCCATTTACCTTTGCCCTTCTAACTAGGCAGGAAATCTTGATCTGCAACATGCATAATGGACCTGTTTTGCCTAGAATGATCTTCTTGAAACAAAAAAGACACTAACTCCTCAAATGGTAAGGCATTTGGATTGCCTTTCATCATCAATCAAAGAGTAGAAGCAAAACTCTTATATGAATCTGGAAGACCATTCAAAACACTCTCCACAAGTGAAATGACAAACAAGAATTCATTAGCAAAAAACAACTACTCCTTCAAATCTTTGATCTTTATTAAAAAATTTTCCATGGAATCTCCTTCATTCATGTGCTCACTCTCCAACCGTTTTTGGAGGTAAGCAACACGAGCCTCATTCCTTGCTTGGTATAGAGTGGTAACTTTATCACAAGCATCCTTTGCTGTTTTGGAGGAGTGAATGTGAGGAATAATGGCACATTTGATAGAGAAGGCTATCAATGCATGTTCCTGAGCATCTCTACCATCCCAATGAAGTTGCTCAGCAATAGGTGCTGTGGGAACCACAACACGAACAGGAATTTGAAGAATATCACCATCTTCAATGCCATCCACATCAGCTTTTGTTTTTGCAACCAATACATGATGCATCATATAAGCCCATGATGGCTAATTAGTACCATGAAACTTATCCTCAACAGCCAACATACAAAATGCATCACTGCTTTCAGCCATGGCCACTGACTAAAATACCCTGATGCAAGAAAATGACTGTATCTCAAAAAGTTGAATAGAATTACCTTGTCGAGTTCTGCTAAACCTGTAGTAGACTTTGAGCTGCTTATACTGGCAAACCAAGACTTGTATATATCTTTGGCACAAAAAGACAAAATTTCCTACATAGGCACTATAATAGTGCATTCAAAGGCCGAAACAAGCTCATATCTTGATTTTGACACCATAGAGCGAAGATGTTTTGAACTCCTAATTGGCCTAATTATGCTCACCAATTTTTGTGTGATTATGAGATTGTGAACAAAGGGGTGTCAATGACACTGCTCTAATACCAATTGTTGGATTTTGAGATCTGTGGAAGCACGCAAACAACATAAGGAAGAAGAAGAAGAAGAAGCTTGGAGCGCAACACACAATAGTGAATGTATTACTAAGAGAATTTACAAAGATAAGTGACCCATTAGGGTTATAGGAGTATATACAAGCAGGGGAAAAAACCTCCTAAAGAGAGAAAAAAGTGCCTCGACGATCCTAGTGTGTGTTGGAGATAGACGTCTGCGGAAGCACGTGAATAGCACAAGGAAGAAGAAGAAGCTTGGAGCACAAACACTCAATACTAAATGTATTACTAGAGAATGTACACAAATAAGTAGCCCATTAGGGCAATAGGCGTATATACAAGCCGGGGGAAAAAAACCTCCTAAAGAGGGAAAAAAGTGCCTCGGCGGTCCTAGAGTGATCACACACATCACTACCTAAATATATCAACAAATCCCCCCTGGGAGTGATGCGGTGAACAAGTAGCTGGCACTCATGTATAAGGAAGTGCCAAGCTATGTGGAAGTCACTCCACAAAAGGAAGTAAGCCCAAAGCATTGCAGAAAGCTTCAAACTTCTCCCTAGGTAGAGCCTTCGTGAAAAGGTCTGCAATGTTCTCCTGCATGGGCACATATGCCAAGTTGATCTCCCCAGCAGAGAACCTCTCCCTGACATAGTGATAATGCACCTCAATGTGCTTAGTGCGAGCATGGAACACAGGGTTCCTCGCAACTACCAATGCGCTCTGACTGTTAGTGAAGATGGTGGTGGCAGAAAACTGGCCAACACCCAAATCAGCCATAAGGCGTCTGAGCCACACACACTCAACAGTCACTGTGAAAGCTGCTCTATACTCAGCCTCACAACTGGAAGTGGCCACAGTAGGCTGCTTCTTGCTCAACCAAGATATACATGAGCTACCAAGCATGAAGCAAAAACCACTGGTGGACACACGAGTGTCATAGCAACCAACCCAATCTGAGTTAGAAAAAGCATGCAAATCTGGCGGTAGTGATCCCCCCTTGGGATAAAACAACCCAAGTAGCCGAGTACCACTCAAGTAGCAAAAGATGCACTTAACCGCCTGCCAATGCTTGACTCCTGGGCAATGCATAAATCTGCTCATCTGTGAGATAGCAAACTGAATATCTGGCCGAGTAATGCATAAGTAAATAAAGCATCCAACAGCTTGCTGATAGAGAACAACATCAAATGCATCTCTAGCATCATGAAGACTGAATCGTAAACCTGTCTCCATAGGAGTGGCAATAGGCTTACAGTCTTCAAGGCCAAAACGCTGCAATAATTTGTCAATATATTTCGTTTGACACAAAGCCATTCCACCATCAACTTGCATAAACTGAATGCCCAAATAATGATGCAAATGCCCCAAATCAGACATCTCAAATGAGGCATGCAAATCAGCCTTGAAATCAGCAATATGCTTCTCAATAGGACCAGTGAGCAGCATGTCGTCAACATAGACAACAATGATCAGAAGCACATCATTAGCACGCTTAACATATAAGATGCTTTCAGTTGGACTGTTCTCAAAACCATGTGCAACCAGATAGGCATGTATCTTCTCGTACCAAGCACGTGGTGCTTGCTTTAAACCATATAATGCCTTCTTTAACCTGCACACCTGATTTTCATGCCCTTTCTGGACAAAGCCACGGGGCTGAAAAACATACACTTCTTCATGCAAGTCACCATTTAGAAATGCTGTTTTAATGTCCAACTGATGTACATTCCAACCATGATGGGCTGCAAGTGCACAAATGCTCTGAACAGTAGTCATATGGCATGTAGGTGCAAAGGTCTCATCAAAATCAATGCCTCTTTCTTGCGCATAACCCTTTGCAACAACCCTAGCCTTATACCTATCAACTGTACCATCAGGTTTATGCTTCAGCTTGTATACCCACTTAGTACCAATGGCCTTCTTGCTAGGAGGCAAGTCACATAAAGACCATGTGCCATTCTTCATTATAGCATCATATTCAGATTGCATAGCAGCCATCCAATTTTCTGAACTCTGTGCTTCATCAAAAGAAACAGGTCATCACAGAGACTAGACGCAGCCATAGCATAGCAATCTGATGCAAAGGAGGCTCTATGAGAGCCTGAACGAGTATGATATGACAAAGGTGCATCTAATTTGATGTCACGCAAAGTCTGCACCAGCCATTTTGGCATAGTTTTAGCCTGCTCAATATCAGCTCTCTCATCAACAAGTGCATCATGTAAATCTGCATCAGAAATGGAATGATCTGCATCATCATATGAAACCTGCAAAGGCTGAGAAGTTGCCTCATTAGGACCAGCACTAGACTGTCCACCTGTAAAAAGAGGCATCAAAGTATCATACATGTCTTTGGAGCTAACAGATGTCTCCGTAGTACATGAAAGTAATGGTTGAATAGCATCTTCCACAAAGACAACATCACGGCTAACCAGAATGCGTTTAGTTTGTGGATGTTACAGACGATAACCTTTACTTTCAAAACTGTACCCAACAAAAATACATTTTACTGCCTTATCATCCAATTTTCTGCGAGTTCAGGCACTAGTGCATATGCCAAACAACCAAAAACACACAGATGAGCAACAGATGGATTGCGGTCATGCCAAGCCTCATATGGAGTGATAGACTGCAGTGCTTTAGTGGGACACCTGTTCAGTACATATGTTGCACACATGACAGCCTCAAGCCAGAAACTATGAGGTAAAGCCTGATTCTTGACCATACACCTCGCCATCTCCATGAGAGACCTGTTCTTCTGTTCAGCAACTCCATTCTGTTGAGGTGTATATGGCATTGTACACTGGTGTTTTATCCCACGTTCAGCCAGAAATGCATTAAAATCAGAAGACATATATCCCCCCCCCTTGATCAGAACGGAGGGTGCCCATTTTACATGCTGACAGATTTTCAACCAAAACCAAAAACTGTTTAAAGCACATGAACACTTCGGACTTTGCCTTGAGTGGATATACCCATGCATGCCTGGAAAAATCATCAATGAAAGTCATGAAGTAAAGGTAATTTCCAAAAGAGGGTGTCTGCATAGGACCACAGACATCACTATGTACAAGCTACAATTTCTGTGTAGCCCGAACTGAACCATCTTTTGGAAAGGAGGAACGCTGCATTTTGCCCAAAATACAGCCTTCACAAACATGTTTTCCAGGTGCCTCAAGTTTGGGCAAAGAGGACACCATTTCAGATTTCTGCAGGCGTAGCAAACTAGCAAAATTCAGATTACCAAAGCATGCATGCCAAAGCTTTGCATCTGATATAGCCTGAGAATCATTTACTGCATATGCCAAATCATTGTCAAATCTTTCATAGTCTATGAGCTTATACAGCCCACGACATAAAATGCCAGAAGCAATAATAACATCACCATTTGACAGATCATGAACTGTACATTTGTCATCAACAAATTTCACAACCAAGCCAATCTTGGCTAATGCAGAAACTGATAACAGATTCTTCTTGATTCCTGACACAAATAAAGCATCTGACAAAGTGAAAGAACTACCATCAGCAGTAGTCAAAATGATCTTACCAACTCCCATAACAGGATAAGAGGAGTTGTTGGCGCATGTAACAGTATTCCCTGTAGGTGCAGGCTCGAGTGAAGAAACTGTGCTGCGAGGTAATATGTTTGGTCGCCCCATGTCAAAGTACCAAACATCTGAGTCTACTGCAGACATGCACTGCTCATGAGAAGATGGGTCAAAACTGCAAACAGTAGTGAACGCCCATTCTTCTTCCTGCACAAGATTAGCAGACTCCATGTTTGGTGTAGAGGCTTCTGCAACAACCATTCAAGCCTCTTTCTTCTTTGCCTCTTTTGCACCCAGTTTTAGACAGTTCTTTATGATATGATCATTCCCTTTACAGTACTTATAGAACAATTTCTGCTTTTCTGATTTCTTCTCATCTTTGTCTTCCTTCTTCAAATATGCAAAATTAGCAGATTTCTGCTTACTAGTTGAAGAGCTCCATTTTCCTTTGCCCTTCTGAATAGCCAGGAAAGCTTGATCTGCAACTTGCATAATGGACTTGTTTTGCTTGGACTGATCTTCCTGCAACATAACAGAGACTAACTCCTCAAACGATAAGGCATTTGGATTGCCTTTCATCATCAACCGAAGAGTAGAAGAAAACTCTGATATGAATCAGGAAGACCATTCAGAATGGTCTGCACAAGTGAGCTATCTGGTATAACCTCATCAGTAGAAATCAACTGTTCCTTCAAGACTTTGATCTTCGTTAGGAAACTATCCATAGAATCACCTTCATTCATGTGCTCACTCTCCAACTGTTTTCGAAGGCAACACGAGCCTCATTCCTAGATTGGTACAAGTGTGATAAGTGTCGACAATGCCCTAGATGAAGCGGAGACTTGCTCTGATACCAATTGTTGGTCTATGGAAGCACACAAACAACACAATGATGAAGAAGAGACTTGGAGGACAACACAATATAGAATGTATTACCAAGAGAATTTACAAAGATAAGTGACCCATTAGGGTTATAGGCATATATACAAGCCAGGGAAAAAAAAACCTCCTAAAGAGACAAGAGAGTGCCCCGACGGTCCTAGTGTGTTCACACACATCACTATCTAAATATATCAATAGTTTTTGTGTTGTGTATAAATGGATTTTTTTATGCTCCTAATCTTTGTAGTTGACACGAGGTTCCTTCCCATTTATGTGTATATTTCTCTTTGTCTTATTTAGTACTTATGTGGGATAAACTATGGGATGAATTATCAAACATTTTGTATCATATTTTTGAGAATAAATAACACAGGAAAAAAGAATCATATTTTTTAATTGATTATACTATTCTAGACCTATTTATGCTCGAGATTATCATTGAGTGTGTGATTGGGCATGTATGTCTTGTGAGAGGGCTATTAGCTCTTGTATGCATACTAAATTGGACATGACCTACATATTATAGATCCCTGAAAAAAATTATAGGCTTCAATTATTCATTATTTAATCCTATTGAAGGCCATGTGACTAAGTGCTACGTAGGTTGGTTTGGTACAGTACATCAACCCTATGTCAAACTATTGTGAAGTCACTCACAATTATATCATTCCCAAGACATATGGGTATGAGACTTAAATAGAGGACCATACTATCAAATATCTAGGCCATAGATGGAGCAACATAATCTTAATGCACCACAACCAATGTAATATAAAAAAGAAGAATGTTGATATGTTTTAGTAATGATGTGTGTGAACACACTTAGGGCTGCCAATGCACTTTTTTCCCTCTTTAGGAGGTTTTTTTACCTAGCTTGAATATATATCTATAACCCTAATGGGTCACTTATCTTTGTACATTCACTTGGTAATACATTCTATATTGTGTTGTCCTCCAAGTCTCTTCTTCATCATTGTGTTGTTTGTGTGCTTCCATAGACCAACAATTGGTATCAGAGCAAGTCTCCGCTTCATCTAGGGCATTGTCGACACCCTCCAATCATAGTCTTAGAATCATACAAAAATTGGTGAGCATACTTCTGGAAATGGAGATCACTTTATCAAAGATTATCCACTTCTTGTGTTTATAATCACCACTCCATCAAACACCATGCACTTCTTTTGCTAGAATACATAAAGAAATAGCCAAAGTGCAACAAGAAGGAATGCATACAATTGTTGACCATCCTACCCTCACTAGATCAACTCCAAGATATTTTGAGCATCATCAATGTGAAGAAGATGAAAGCTAGCCATTACCCATCTCTGCTTCAAATAAAAAGAGGAACCAATAAGAAAATAAGACCAATGATTCTTAAAGACCACCTTTAAGCCACCATCCCCACATTCTTTGTCTCCCTTTCTTAGTTGATTGGAGCATCTTGCCTTACATTCTATACCCATCCTACCTACTCATGGATATGGCTCCGACATGCCTTGTTTTCTCTCTAGCCACCTTGTTGAGATATAAAATTGATTATTTCCTTCTATATCATCCGTTCAAGTCATGTACAAGGAGTCCTTTTGGCCTTATTTTGATCATATTGTCTTGGATGGCCCACATTTTCATGGGTACAATCTTATCTCTTATTCTCTTTAGCATGCACCTCACTATATCCTACCCTAGATGGCCTCATGTTGGCATCAACTCTTTCAAGTCTCCATGGCATATTGCTATAACTTTATCAGTTATAAGTGATAAAATAGCGCGTGTTTTTGTGTTGTGTACAAATGGGAGGAAACTTAATAAAAAGGATTTAACATCCAGAGTTCCAAAACAAAGCAAAGAGTACGAAAATAAGGATGAAATGCTACCACGGACAACAATATATGTTGAGAACTTGAAGATGTTCTAACACAACTTGAAGATGTTCTATCACAAGCTAAATCCATACATAAGAAGGTTACATAAGAGAATTAGCAATGATAGACCAAGGATAATAAATAAGGTACTAGATAATAGAAGATCTATTCACTATGGTATGTGAGATCCATCATGTTTATCTGCCACGATGTGCTACAATCAAAGCTTCTTGGAGATGGAAGACTACCTAGAGAGAAGTTGTGAGCCAACCTAACTCTACAAGGACTTCTTAATCAAGCTCCAGATATGTACAATATAACGCGACCTATTGCTCTCTTTATAACATGGGTTCATAATGATATTACAAGAGGATAAACAATAGAAAAAAGGTCCAATGGCTAACTCACCTCTCAAAACAATGCAATATGGAGAACCAAAAAAAAAATGTAGCAAAATTCCAAGTCCAAGTATTATTCAATGTGATCAAGAGGAGTAGAAACAAGAAAATCTGTTTCAAGAAAGAAAAAAGATGATTACATAAGTGAAGAAAAGATAAAACGTTGCAAAAAGGGAATAGACAATTAGAGGTTGAAGTACATGAAGCAAAACAGTGAAGCTAGAATGCAAAAAGTATGGAGGGAATTTTTGAAGAATTATTACAACACAAAATAAAAGAATTTCCAAACTTCCAAGTTACAAAATGACCAATAAGTCTCAAACTTTCTAAATAATGCAGTTTTACTCTTAGCAACAAGAATTAGATACCAAGAGAAGAATGAGCTCATAATAAATACTAATGAGTAAATTGATGGAAGGAAAAAATGCATATAATAGAATATATAATATCTCATTCTACAAAAATATGCCATCAGGCCTTGGAGGCCTAGAGATTGCCTTTGATCATACACCATCGAGTGATTGCCATTTCAAAAGCCTTATTGATTGAGAAATAGTGTTCTTGTGCCTTTGAATGCTATGAAATTTGCATCCATCATAATAATTTTTTTTTTCATAGCATTTGGGATCTAGGATGTTCCTCAAAAATGATAACCAATAGTTAAGTGCCTCAAGCTTGTATTCTTCAGTAATGTGTTGCCCATTTGAGCAATTAAGCCATTGGATCCTTTCCTTATGTCACACCCAAGTAATTTCATAGCTTACCCATGTTCTACATCATCCTAGGGGGTAGTATGTCGGGTTGTATTGTACATGTATAAGCATACAACTCATATTTCCTCTTTGTTTTTCCTTTATATCCACATAGGCTGGTTCATATGGGTGTATATCCTATTGATGTATTGCACATGTACTTGAGTGAGTACATCTAAGTAGATAACAATTTGTTCAAAGCTTGCACACAAGCCTTGGATTAGTTGATGTCTTAGCTCTTGGCCTTGATCACTCATTTCTTCATTTCATAAATCCTTCACTTGTAGGCATATTTGCCTCTTCCAATAATGTTCTATTTGCAGTAGAATATGTTTAGGATATCTCAGAGAAGGCGGGCATGTATCATCATATACCTCTTGCTTAGATTTCCCAAACACTTGTCCTCGGATTTCTACATCATATGTTGATGTTGTGGGTGCTTGAATTATTGATAGTTGATCTTGATATTCTTTGAACTAAATCTTTAGTGTCATAATTAGAACATCTTTTTGTATTATTCTCTTCTTCTAACATTGTGCCTGATTCAAGCAACTCCTCCAGGTTTGGTGTTCCAATGGTTATAAATCTTTTAGAATGGGCTAATCCATGGTACTTAGCATGTGAGGAGGCCCATGTTCTCATGTGAGGATAAGTTCTCGTATATGTGGGTGGATTCCTAAGAATAGATTGAGATCTTAGAGGTTTGCGTATCTTCTTTCTCCTACTATAGCGCCTCTTGAGGTCTTGGAATGAGCTTATGCCATTATGAAAAAGTTTTCGTAATGAATGTTAATACCTAGATCATTTTCTTAGAAAAGGTTGTATGAGAGATCTGCATTGCAACAAGTGATGTGCATTGCAAGGTATCCCCAAGACCTTGAATTTGTGTTTTGATTGTGGTAGAAAGAGTGCCATTGGTGATGAGGGTGGATGTGAGATTCCATTGCAGCTGAAATACTAGGTATATCAAAGTGTGGCATACGCAGATTCACTCAAACCTCATGTTGGAACTCTTGTATTGTAACTACTTTAGTCCAGAATCTCTTCTTCTTCTTCTGTGGTTGCACTAGTTCCTATGCCTTCCATTGTTAATCTACTTATGAGTCCATGTCTAGGTGGGGTAACTTTGGTGGTGTCCATTGAAGGGTTTATTTCTTCTTGGAAGCCACTTCTTCTAACTACCCTACTTATGCAAGATACTCTTCCAAGACATCTCCATGTATGTATTTTTGCAATGTGGTCCATTTTTGGTGTCTTTGTGTATCTTAATGAAGGTTGCCATGAGGGTTGGTTGGTCGACTATGGTGTGCATTCCTTCTTGTTGGACATTAACATGTTCCCTTTTGACATTCATGTTCCTCCTCGACATTAACATGGTCTTCCCTTTTGAACTTGGGAAAGAAGGGGATTCGAGATTTAAAAACGACACAATATAAATGCAGGTAGCATTTTCCCGCTGCTCCGTGAGCGTCACACATTTGTCGAGGGACCACACAATACAGGAGCCGCCGAAAGAGGTGTTAGGAAACATTTCGAGCAGGCTGAGCACATACGATGTTGTAGGGGTGGCAAGTACCTGCAGGGCTTTCAAAGCGTTGGTTGCATCAGAGAAGTTTCCTTCATCTTGTTTTTCTTCTGTTAATCTGCTCCTGCCGCTTTAATTCAATGCTCTGGATTTTCTGCAGCCTCGTAGTCCTGAGTTCGCCTCTCCTGTGGCATCGGATATGGCGGTCTTATCTGCTTCTGATCAAAGCCGTGATTTCATCTCATGTAACCCCATTGCCCACTCATAGAGAAGGCTTCCTCATTTATCTCATACGGAACAAGAATTCACGGACATTCTGTTCAAGCTTTTGGATTGAGCTACAAGCCTGCCTCTGATGGATAGGACTTTTTTGCGCTGAATTGTGCAGACTCGGATCGGCCAAACGTAGCTGATGAGGTTTTGTTCGGATCGGCCAAACGTAGTATGGCTGACGAGGTTTTGTTCGTTACCTTGCCAATGGAACAACGTGCCATGCTTTACATTACCAGACTCATATAAACTTTGTGCCATGCTTTATTTGCTTATGGTATTTGCTTATGGTATTTGCTTATGGTAGTGATGGCTGGAAAGAGTTAGAAGTTCCCGAGTGTACTACTTTGCTGAGAGCTTATATGTTGCATTTCAGAGGCAGTTTGTAGTAGATGGTCATGCTTTACATTACCAGATTCATATAAACTTTGTGCCATGCTTTATTTGCTTATGGTAGTGATGGCTGGAAAGAGTTAGAAGTTCCCGAGTGTACTACTTTGATGTGGATGAAAAATGAATGATGATGTTAACAAATTACTACCCAATCAGTTAACAAATTAAACATGTTATGAAATTGCGCAACTCCTTTTTCACTTCTTTTTGCCATATGTTCTCTATCTTGTAAATGTAGCACCAGTCATAGTTCTGAACTATTTTCATGTCTTCTGAATTATTTTCATGTCTTATTTTACAGAGCGTGAGAATTCCTCTATTCACAGAGAGCGTACGAGGTATGTGTAAAATTTTATTCAATGGTTTACCACAAATCATTTTACGCTGTCAATGGTTTTATTAATATTTATTCTGAAAATAACATGAAAAAAGTTCAGATAACGAGAAGTTTTGTAAATGAGATAAGAGGGGAAGAGCAAGCACCTGCAGGGCTCTCAAAGCGTTGGTCGCATCAGACAGCTTAGCTTTATCTTTTGCTTCTCTTAATCTGCTCCTCCTGCTTCAAATTCTGCTCCTCCTTGGTCGCATTAGAAAACTTAGCTTTATATTTTTCTTCTGTTAACCTGCTCCTCCTGCTTCATTCTGCTCCTCCTCCTTCATTCTGACAATTGGATGCGACTATTCTGGAGTTTCCTCCTCTTGCCTGGACATATAATGTCGATCGCGATGCGCGGTCGTGTTTTCATCACATGTAACCCATTCACGAAATCCGGGAAAAGACTTCCCTTGTCTATCACATATGGAACAAGAATCTACGGAGCATTCTGTTCAAGCTTTTGGATTGAGCTATGAGCTTGCTTCTGATAGATAGGAGTTTTTTCTGCTGAATTATTCAGAATTGGATTGGCAAGCATAGTAATGCTGAGGAGGATTTGTTCATTGGTTCACCAATGGAATAACATGCGATGCTTTACCTACCGAATTCATATCAACTTTTTAGTAATGCCATTATTGCGTCTTCATATTATATACCCTATGGCACAAAGATCTAGATTTAACAATTTTTACTTCTCGTAGTGATGGAAAGAGTTAGAGGTTCCTGAATGCACTACTTTGTTGTCGGCTTCATGGATTTCAGATGCAGCTTGTATATGCTCAGTGGGGTAGTTGTCATACAACTTGAAGAAAACATGTAGGTACATCTCATAGCCATGCGTATTTGGAAATTGCAAGGACAGAAGAATGTATGGGTAGAGATTACCAGAATGCCGATGCTTATTCTTATGATTTTTGTAGATGCATATGTTTTGATGAGCTATAATGCTGAGGGAAAAATGGGGGTGCTCTAAATGAAAAGTTTAGCCTCCTATGTTCTCATGTACAACCTGTCAGTAAATCAATAATCATGGACCAATGAATTTCCGATATTTGTTAAGATTTTGGCACTCATTTTTGAGCTTGCACTCATTTTTGAGCTTGCCTTGTCGACGAGTGCATAAACTTTCTAGCAACTAGTTATATGCAAAAACATAAGAAACATGCATGATGATGTATCGGATCATATGAAACATCGTTAATCAAAAACATGTTCTTGATTTGATACATCATCACACACGTTTCTCATGTTTTTCCATATAACTAACTACTAGAAAGATTATGCGTTCATTGATAGGAAAGGCTAAAAAATGAGTCCCAAAGTCTCAACATATATCGAGAATTTTGTTATCCATGACCACTGATTTATTGATAAATTATACATGAGAACATCAGAGGATAAGCATTTCATATACAGCACCTCACTTTTTCTCTCAACATTGTAGGGCATCGAAGTCTGTGAATCTACAAAAATCATGCATAATAAGCAAAAACATCTTGGTAATATCTCTCCATATATTATTATGTCCTTGAAGCTTCCAAATATGCATGTTTGTGGGGAGTACTCACACATTTTCTTTAAGCCAAATGGCATCCATCCCATTGAGCACATATAGATTGCCTCTGAAATCCATCAAATAAGCTTTGTGCAAAAAAGAAAAATACATTCAGGAACTTCTAATTCCTTCCAACCAGAACTACTACAAGTAAAAATTATTAAATCATGATCTTGGTGAAAACCATAAGCAATGGTTCATGTGAATCTTCAAAGAGTTACACAATGCTTCCAATGCCTACCCAAGTGTGAAGGCTTGGCATTTGCACCAACAGCTTTCCCTCAAGCCAAACATCTTGGCTTGGTCTTCTATATCACTCCTCTTGAATGTCTTGCAGTCCAATCATAGCTTTAAACTTGTAAAGTTTCATACCATCAAGTGCTTTGATCAATAAGTCTACACATTGCATATTAGTTGATACATATGCAAGTTGTATCTCCTTGCTCAATAGCTTCTCTCTCATATAATGATAGTGAACATCTATATGCTTGGTCCTAGCATGATAGATAGGATTTGTTGCAAGATGTAAAGAACTAGTATTGTCACTAAAGATCATAGGTGAGTTAGAGTGTAGTCCCAAATTTGCATATAACAATTTGATCCATATGGCTTCTTGAGTAGCATTGACTAATCCTCTATATTCAGCCTCTGTTGAAGATAAAGCAATAGTAGGTTGCTTCTTGGAAGAACATGAAATGGGCTTATCACCTGCAAAAGAGAGATAATTTGAGGTATTCCTCCTATCATCCTTACAACTTGCCCAATCTGCATTTGAGTATAGTTTGATGTCCAAATCTGAAGTATATGGAAAGTATAAACCATGATTTTGAGTACCCTTGAGATACTTCAAAATCCTCTTTGCAGCTTCCAAGTGAGGTGCACTAGGTTTGTGCATGAATTGACTTAAACACTTACTCCATAAGCAATATCAATCCTTGTTAATGTAGCATGATTTAGGCTTTCTACTATGCTCTGATATCCTACAATATTTTCAAGCACATCACTTTCATGATCACTTAATTTTGATTTACCTCCATAGGAGTGCTAGCTATCTTGGTATCCTCCAAGTGAAACTTCTTCAACATGTCCTACACATACTTTCTTTGAGTAATATAAATTCTATAATTTGTATAAACTAACTCAAGTCCAAGAAAATACTTTAGTGACCCTAGATCATTGATTTTGAACTCCTACATCATTTGGTTCTTGATCTGCTTGATGCCATTGGCATCACCACCTATAAATATGATATCATCAACATACACACATAGGTATACCACCTTTGATTTACTTCTCTTAACAAACAGAGAAGTATCTGCTTTGCTCATGATGAATCCTTGATCTTGGAGATAGGTAGCCAACCTATGATTCCATGCCCTAGGTGCCTGCTTCAATCCATAAAGAGCTTTGTTTAGTTGGCACACATAATTTACTTTTCTTGGGTCTTCATAACTAGGAGATTGAGCCATGTAAACCTCCTCTAAAATCCAGCCATTAAGAAAAGCATTTTTTACATCCAATTGGTATATATTCCAATTTCTTGATGCAACCACACTTACCAATAGCCTAATGGTTAGCATTTTGGCCATAAGTGAGAAAGTCTCTTCATAATTAATTCCTTGGGTTTGTGCAAAACCCTTAGCCACTAGTCTAGCTTTATACCTGTTTATTGATCCATTTGAATTTCTCTTGATTTTGTAAATCCATCTAGAACCAATTACCTTCATATACTCCTTTTTTGGCACTAGCTCCCAAGTATCATTCTCCTTGAGTGCTTCTATTTCTTCATCCATAGCTTCCTTCCATTCTTCCCTGTTCTTTGCCTCTTCATATGATGAAGGCTCTTCAAATGATAAATCTTTAGCAAGATAAATAGAATGCTTGGTAACTAAAGAAGTGTCACCCATATCTGATTGGCTTCTTGCTCTCCTTTTGTGTTCTAATTGCTTGGTTGGATGATTCAGGTATATCCTTCAACTTCTTCATCTTGACTTTGCCTTTTGATTTCCATGCCTTGAACTTTTCTAGGTTGATGATATCCTCATCATTTGATTTGATGTCTTCAATCTGGTTTTGCTCTTTCTTGGGGAGGCTTGGAAACTCCTCTTCCAAGTCAAAAGGCAACTTTACTTTTTTGCATTCACTTTCAAACCAATAATCATTCTCATTAAACACAATATCTCTATTGACCATAAAATCTTTGTTGGATGGATTTAGAACTTGTATCCTTTTTTATTTAAAGCATACTTTATGAAGATGCACTTCTCTGCCTTAGGGTCTAGCTTACCTCTGATTTGAGATGGTATATGCACATATGAAACACATCCAAAGATCCTGCAATGAACAAGTGATGGCCTCCTATCATGCCATGCTTCATATGGGGTCATTCCATCAAGTGATTTTGATGGCAACCTGTTAACAAGATAAGTGGCAGTAGATACACTCTCTACCCATAAATTTGGTAACTTTTTCTCATTTAGCATTGATCGAGCTATTTCAACAATCAATCTATTTCTCCTCTTTGCCACCCCATTTTGTTAAGGGATATACCTTGTTGTAATTTCTCTTTTGATTCCTCTATCCTGCAAGTATGCCTCAAACTCATTTGAGAAGTACTCGCCTCCACCAACCTTCGTCTTTTTAGGCTTCTTCGTATTTGGTTTTCCACAAGTGCAAGATACTTCTGAAAGCAATTGAATACTTCATCTTTGTGCTTCATAAAATATAAGATGGTCCATCTACTGAAATCATCAATGAAGGATACATAATATCTTGATCTAGAAATTGAAGGGTCCTTACTTGGTCCCCACACATCTGTGTGGACAAGCTCCAAGTAATCCTCATGCATGTAGCCTTTCTTTGAGAAGGGTAACGTTTGAGATTTTCCAAATTGACCTGCACCATATTTATAAATCATGTGTTGCTTGGATACATTAGGTATCCCAAGCACACATTGATCTCTACCTATTTGCTTTAAAGTTCTCTCACCAATATGCCCTAATCTTTTATACCAAATCTCAATCTCTGACAATGTTTGATCTTTGTAACTATAAACTGCAATATTCCTTGTATCTTCAAGTTTAAATGTAAATAATCTACATGTCTTTTCTCCCTTGGCGCAATTCTCTTGAATCCATGTTTGGGATCCTCCACAAATGCTCCATATTTGTTGAACCTAACCTGTAAACCTTATTCCACAATCTCTCCAATACTCATCAAGTTCTTGGTAATTGTAGGTACATATAGAACCCTACTCAATAGATTTCTATTCCCATCAGAGGTTTTAACATTTCCTACCTTGAACACTGAATGCTTGGCATCATCACCTGTTTGCACTTGGTGCTTCCCTTTGGGTTCCTCAAGGTTAGAGAGAAGAGCTACATTACCTGCCACATGGTTTGAACATCTTGGGTCAATATAGAAGAGATGGTCATCATTCATACCTTGCTTTGAAGTCATGTTCATAATCAGAATGGAATCCTCTTGATCCTCTATGTAATTGTTGTAGTCTTTCCTTGACTTTTAGCCTCCTTGGTACTTGTTATTATAAGTGTTGTTGTAGTTGCCAGTGTAGCCTTTATGATGGTTGAACCTTCCTCTTGATTGTGTGTAGCCACCTCTTTGGAACCTCTACCTCTTTGATTCTTGAAGTTCCTGTAACACTCATCTGTGGTATGAGTTGATAAACCACAAATATTACATGGGAAAGAGTTGAAAGATCTCCCCCTACTTTGCTTACCTCCTTTGCCTCTACCTCTTGAGTTCCTACCTCTTCCTACATAGATAGCTTGAGAAGTAGTACCTTCATCTTCACTCTTTTTACTTTTCCTTTCTCTTTGGACTTGCTTTATCTGTGTATAGGGTAGAAGAGCTATTACCTCTTAATGAATCTCCATTTTTGTTGAGCTTGTCTTCATGGGTAAAGAGTTGCCCCATGAGTGTGGTAAGATCTGGAATCTGCATGTCCATGTATAAGTCTATAGCAGTGGTGAAGCTTTCCCATTTGTCATCTTCCTTGATACCATTGATTACTTGTCTCACAATTTGCTCCTCTTCAATCTCCTCTCCTATGCTTGCCAATTGGTCAGCCACATCCTTGACTTCGGTCACATATTCTGAAACACTTTGCTTGGGTTGCTTCCTTTGAGTGGTAAACTCAATCCACAATTGGTTCTTCCTAGCCCTTCTGTTGGAAGAAAAGTATGAAGACAATGTATCCCAAGTCCCTTGGGATATTTTATAGTTCCTAATGTGTGAAAGAAGGAAGTCAGAGATAGACTTAAGTAAGTAGGACCTTGCTAATGCATCTTTGACACACCATGAGTTGAGTCTTTCAAGCTCCTCTTTTGTAGGTTGTACTTTGCTTCTGAAAATGGGCATCTCTTGATCTCCTAATATGTATCCATAGAGACTCCTTCCTTGTAAGTATATCTTCATCCTCAAGGACCATGCTTGGTAGTTGTTCTTGTCCAATTTATCAATAAAATAAGGAAAACCATCTTCCATTTTACCTCAAATTGCTTTGATACCATTGTTGAGAAAGATGGATGGACACCTCAAGAAATGAGTTGGTACTGCTAATCCCTGCTTTGTGCCTACCCTCTTTCACTTCAGAGTTGTGTTGTAGCTCCTTTTAGCTTTCCAATGACACTAAATAAGCGCCTATGTACTTTGGAGATATGCTTCAAACCATTTGATCAGAACAGATGAATTTGCAACTAGCTAGTGATCAAAAAGTTAGTATTTTGGTCTTGATAACTGCTAGATGTTATGCTTAGTTCTCATAGTACAGTAACAATTAGAAACATTCCTTCTGAGGGTATCTAATTAGCTTAGAGAGCTAATGATTCCAAGTGGAATCACTTAAAATGATAGACTATACTCTGAGCAATAACTTTAGCAGGTAGAAGCTTATCCCTGACTTTTTAGGAGCTCTGTAGAGAATGACTAGTGACCACTTCAAGACGATTTTCTCCCAATTGGTTGGATGAAATTTAAACTTTGAGAGATTGTAAAAACAGAGATTACTCAGATATTAGCAAGACCAGTTCACTGTTCTGAGTGACGATGACAGAGATGAAGATAGATGTAATCATCAAAGTAATGTATTAGGTAACAATGTTGTACATGATTATTGGCATGAATATGATGTCCAATGATGGTGATAGGAGTAGGCTATAGTGTGAGCATCTCAATTGCATCAAAATGATCAATACTAAGCTCAGTAATGGGGGCACAATAGCCGTGAGTTTAGAATCCCTTTTTATAGATGCTTTGCCTCCAAGTTTGAATTTAAATTCAAACTTAATTTTACCTAAAAGTTCTCCTCTAAGTTAGGAGATATTCCACCAAAAGAATTCGCAGCTTTACCTCTTCATAACTCCACGATTTTGGTGCTTTTACAAGATTCCTTCTAAGTCAAGTGACAAAAGGTTAATGGTGAAAACCATAAGCAATGGTTCATGTGAATCTTCAAAGAGTTACATATAATGCTTCAAATGCTTAGCCAAGTGTGAAGGCTTGGCATTTGCACCAATAGTTTACACACATAATTTACCTTGCTTGAGTCTTCATAGCTAGGAGGTTGAGCCATGTAAACTCCTATGAAATCCAACCATTAAGGAAAGAATTTTTTACATCCAATTGGTACATATTCCAATTCCTTGATGCAGCCACACTTACCAATACCCTGATGGTTGTCATTTTGGCCACAAGTGAGAAGGTCTCTTCATAATCAATTCCTTGGGTTTGTGCAAAACCCTTAGCCACAAGTCTAGCTTTATACCTATTTATGGATCCATCTGTGTTTCTCTTGACTTTGTAAATCCATCTAGATCCAATTACCTTCATAAATTTCTTCTTTGGCACTAGCTCCCAAGTATCATTCTCCTTGAGTGCTTCTAGTTCTTCATCCATAGCTTCCTTCCATTTTGCCTTGGTCTTTACTTCTTTATATGATGATGGTTCTTCAAGTGATAAATCTTTCACAAGATAAATGGAATGCTTGATAACTAAAGAAGTGTCATACTCATATCTTGTTGGCTTCTTGATCTCCCTTTGTGATCTTCTAATTGCTTGGTTGGATGATTCTGGTATGTCTTCCAACCTCTTCATCTTGACCTTGGCTTTTGATTTCCATGCCTTGAATTCTTCTAGGTTGATGATGTCCTCATCATCTGATTTGACGTCTTCAATCTAGTTTGGCTCCTCCTTGGTGAGGCTTGGAAACTCCCCTTCCAAGTCATATGACAACTTAACTTTCTTGCATTCACTTTCAAACCAAGAGTCATTCTCATCAAACACAACATCTCTATTGACGATATATCCCTTGTTGGCTAGATTATAAAACCGATATCCTTTCTGATTTAAATCATACCCTATGAAGATGCTCTTCTCTACCTTAGGATACCTTTGATTTGAGATGGAACATGCACATAAGCAACACATCCAAAGATCTTGCAATGATCAAGTGATGGTCTTCTACCATGCCATGCTTCATATGGGGTCATCCCATCAAGTGATTTGGATGGAAACCTATTAATAAGATAAATGGCAGTAGGTACATTCTCTACCCATAAGTAATTAGGTAACCCTCTTCATTTAGCATTGACCTAGCTATTTCAACAATCAACCTATTTCTCCTCTTTGCCACCCCATTTTGTTCAGGGGTATACCTTGTTGTAATTTCCCTTTTAATTCCTCTATCCTGCAAGAATGCATCAAATTCATTTGAGAAGTACTCTCCTCCTCCACCTGACCTTAGTCTCTTTAGGCTTCTTTCTATTTGGTTTTCCACAAGTGCAAGATACTTCTTAAACAAAGGAAAGCACCAAGTGCAAATAGGTGATGACATCAAGCATTCAGTGGTCAAGGTAGGAAATGTTAAAACCTTTGATGGGAATAGAAATCTGTTGAGCAGGGTTCTATATGTACCTACAATCACCAAGAATTTGATGAGTATTGGGCAGATTGTGGAAAAGGGTTTGCAGGTTAGGTTCAACAAATATGGAGCATTTGTCGAGGACCCCAACATGGGTTCAAGAGAATGGCCAAGGGAGAAAAGGTAGGTAGATTATTTACATTTGAACTTGAAGATACAAGGAATATTGCACTTTATAATTCCAAGGATCAAACATTATAAGAGCTTGAGATTTGGCATAAAAGATTAGGGTGTACTGGTGAGAGAACTTTGAAGCAAATATATAGAGATCAATGTGTGCTTGGGATACCTAATGTATCCAAGCAACACGATCTATAAATGTGGTGTAGGTCAGTTTGGTAAATCTCATAGGTTACCCTTCTCAAAGAACGGTTATATGCATGAGGATTACTTGGAACTTGTTCACACAGATGTGTGGGGACCAAGTAAGGATCCTTCAATTTCTGGCTCAAGGTATTACGTGTCTTTCATTGATGATTTTAGTAGTTGGAATATCTTGTACTTTATGAAGCACAAAGATGAAGTGTTCAGTTGGTCCTCAAGGTCAAAGAGAAGAGCTACATTGCCTGCCACATGGTTTGGACATCCTAAGTCAGTATAGAAGAGATGGTCATCATTCATACCTTGTCACAGTCAAAAGGGAATCCTCTTGATCCTGTGTGTAATTGTTGTAGTATTTCTTGATTTGTAGCCCCCTTGGTAGTTATTGTTGTAATTGTTGTTGTTTTAGTTATTGTTGTAGCTTTGAGTATGATTAAATCTTCCTCTTGATTGTGAGGAGCCACCTCTTTGATATCCTCTTCCTCTATGATTCTTGTAGTTCATATAGCACTCATCTGTAGTGTGATTAGACAATCCACATATGTTGCATGGGGAAGAGTTGAAAGGTCTTCCCCTACCTTGTTTACCTCCTCTGCCCCTACCTCTTGAGTTTCTACCTCTCCTTGCATAGTTGGCTTGAGAAGTAGTACCTTCACCCTCTACTTTCTTGCTCTTTCCTTTGTCTTTAATCGTCCCTTTATCTATGTATAGGGCAGAAGAGTTATTACCTCTTGATGCTTCTCCATTTTTGTTGAGCTTGGATTCATGGGTAAAGAGTTTCCCCATGGGTGTGGTAAGATATGGAATCTGCATGTCCATGTACAAGTCCATGGCAGTTGTGAAGCTTTCCCATTTGTCATCTGCCTTGATACCATTGATCACTTGTCTCACTATTTGCTCCTCTTCAATCTCCTCTCCTATGCTTGCCAATTGGTCAACTACATCTTTGACTTTGGTCACATACTCTGACACACTTTGCTTGGACTACTTCCTTTGAGTGGTAAACTCAATCCACAATTGATTCTTTCTTGCTCTTGTATTAGAAGAAAAGTATGAAGACAATGTATCCCAAGTCTCTTGGGATGTTTTACAATTCCTAATGTGTGGAAGAAGGAAGTTAGAGATAGAGTTAAGTAAGTATGACCTTGCTAATGCATCTTTGGCACACCATGAGTTAAGCCTTTCAAGCTCCTCTCTTGTAGGTTGTCCTTTGCTTTTGAAAATGGGCATCTCCTCATCTCCTGATATGTATCCATAGAGACTCCTTCCTTATAAGTATGTCTTCATCCTCAAGGACCATGCTTGGTAGTTGTTCCTATCTAATTTATCAATAAAAGAAGGGAAACCATCTCCCATTTTACCTCAAAATGCTCTGATACCAGTGTTGGGAAAGATGGATGGACAATGCAAGAAATGAGTTGGTACTGCTAATCCTGGCTTAGTATCTGCCCTCTTTCACTTCAGAGTTATATTATATGCCCCTTTAGCTTTCCAATGACACTAAATAAGTGTTTATGTACTTTGGAAATGACGCTTCAACCAATTAGATCAAAACAGATAAGTTTGCAACTAGCTTATGACCAAAAACTTGCTATTTTGGTCTTGATACCTACTAGAAGTTTTTCTCAATACTCAAAGTACAGTAGCAATTAGAAAGCCTCCTTCTGAGGGTATCTAATTTAGCTTAAAGAGCTAATGATTCCAAGTGGAATCACTTAAAATGATAGACTATACTCTGAGCAATGACTTTAGCAAGTAGAAGCTTACCCCTGATATTTTAGGAACTCTATAGAGAATGACCAGTGACCACTTCGACACAATTTTCTCCCAATTGGCTGAATGAAACTTCTTTAAACTTTGATATCTTGTAAGAGCATTTGAGCTTGTTCCCAAAAGCTTTAGATAATTGAAAATGGATAATGATTCACTGAGATATGGGCATCACAAGCTCATTGTTATGAGTAGACATAGCAAAGAGATGAATAGAGATGATCAATGATATAATGTATTATAGAAAAATGTTGTACGTGATCATTGGCATGAATATGATGTCCAATGATAGTGCTAAGAGTAGGCTATGATGTAAGCCACTCAACATATACAAATGATCAACAATAAGCTTAGTAATGGGGGCTCTTTTGGCTTCAAGTTTACAACCTTATTTTATAATCACTTTTCCAAGTTTGAATTTTGAAATTCAAATGGATGCTCTACGTAAAAGTACTCCTCTAAATTAGGAGTGATTTTGACAAGCAAGGTTCGTAGCTTTTAGATCTCCGAACTCCACGAGATATGTGGACTTACAATAGTCTTTCAAGTCAAAAAGACTTTTGCAATGGTTAATGGTAAAAGCTCATAAGCAATGGTTCATATGATCCTTCCATTGTCTGCACTTAGCACTTCCAATGCCTAGCCAAGTGTGAAGGCTTGGCATTTGCTCCAATAATAGGTATAGGTTCCTCTCTGTGTAAATATTATTCATCCCTTTGTTTTATCCACTCCTTTCGTTTCTTGATACGCTCTAAGGCCTCTTGGCGTGCTTCTTCTCTAATTCTCTCCTCTTCCTTCTTTCAATTTTGCGCTCCTACAAGTCATGCTAACATCTGATCCATTAATGGCTCCATATATCATTTCACTCGACGTCCTCTTATGTAGTTAGGAAGTATATCTCCATCTAATGTAGCTAGATTGATTGCTCCACTCGTTGATATTCTATTGATTAGTAAGGGTATGTATCCACGTTGTAGTTTCTTGGCGTGTTATTTCAATGTATATGCAAGAACTAAATCTCCTTCTTTTAAGCCTTTGTCTTTGATATGTGCATCGTAGTATGCATTCTGTCTCCTTTTCGCTGCATAAATTCCCACAATTGCTTGCAGTCTTGTTTTGTGTAACTTCTCAATCTACTCGAGTTGCTTAGATAGCTCATGCCTTGTCCACTCATGTTGTTGTGCTACTTGTAAGGTCGGCACCAGAAAATCAATGGGTAAGTTCACATTTTGACCATACATTAGATTAAATGGAGTAGTTCCAATTGCTTTCTTGTAAGCCACACAGAAGGCCCAAATTGCATGATGCAATTGTTTGTCCCAATTTGACCTTCCATTGTTGACTATTTTTGTCAATACTCTACACAATACTTTATTGGAACTCTCTACTTGACCATTGGCTTGGGGGTGATAGGGGGCTAATTTTTTATGAACCACTAGGAATTCATTCATCAAGGAATCTATTACCTCATTAATGAAGTGCATTCCTCTATCACTTACTATCTCTATAGGTAGTCCAAAGCGAGTAAAGATGTTCTCAAAAGAGAAACTTTGCCATGGTTTGAGCATCGTTCTTTCTTGTTGCTTTTGCTTCTACCCATTTAGTTAGGTAATCTGTTGCCACTATTATGTGCTCAGCGTGTGATCCTTTAGCTGGTGGATTAATAGGTCCTATGAAGTCAATACCCCATTTGGCAAATGCTCTCACACAAATCATGGGTCTTAGAGGCATATCATCTCTCTTGATAGAATATTTGTCTCTTTGGCAAACCTCACAGCTCCGTACATAAGCGCCTGCATCCATATGTAGAGTTGGCGACCACAAGCTTGCAAAAAGAATCATTTTTATGGTTCTTTTGATTGAAAAATGTCCTCTTGCAGCACCTGCATGTGCCATCTCCAATATAGGTAAGTACTCTCCTTCATGCACGCATAGTCGTAGCTGATTGTCCTTTCCTCTTTTGAATAGTTGTCTCCCTAGTATAACATAGTCTTTGCTCATTTCTTCTAGGAATCGCTTTCTAGCTAGACTTGCTACTTCCTCATGGTCATGTAATTTTAAGAAATTTACTAATGTCCTACTCCAGTCTGGTGCTATTGTAGTGAATTGTAATATTGTATGGTCTTCTGGAGTATTTTCTTGGCAATTTGAGCAATTGCTAATATACTCATGAACATCCTTAGCCATATCTGGAATAAACTTCGAATCATTTTAATTCCCTTAGTGTTCCATGAGTTCCCTTCTGCATTCTCCATATATTTACGTGAGCTTGTTCCATTAAGTTCTTCTGTTCCACTTCTTCTACACACCTTAATAATACACCATTGGGTTCTTTAAAATACACACTTCCTGCCACAATGTGCAAGTTACGCGATTGTAGAAATGCTTTCTTAGCATCCTTGTTTACTTGATGTTGAGGTCCATATGTGAGTATTGGAATTAACTTCTTTGCCCACTTAGGACATACTTCCAAGTTGAACAAGTAAGTATCTGGTAGGTCATTTGCGACTCCATTGAGTGGTTCTCCGTGTGTTAACCTAGAAAGATGATCGACTCTCACATGGGTATTTCCTTTTTTGACCACTACTTCAAAGTCGAACTCCATCAGTAACAGAAACCATCTTACTAGCCTTCCCGTATTACATGGCTTATTGACTAGGTACAATATGGCCTAATGGTTAATGAAGAACTTGAACTTGTTAGCTCGAATGTAGTGTCTAAATTTCTTAACTGCATAAACCATTCCTAAACCTTCTTGTTCCGTAGTCGCATAGTTTCTTTTCGCTTGATTTAGTTGTCTACTTGCATAAGCAATAGGGTGGTCTAATTTTCCTTCATCTGTAGGTTGAGCTAGAATGCATCCTGTTGCGTAGTTGGAGGCATCTAGATTGATATGAAATGGCTTATTCTAGTTGGGTATCTTCAAAATAGGTGATGTACTTAGTCATCTTTTTAGTTCATTAAATGCTTTCTCGCACTTCTCCATCCACGTAAATTGGGTTAATAATCCATATGATGGCTTGGCAATTATGGCGTACATGTGAATAAATCTATGATAGTATCCACAATGACCCATAAAAGCTTGCACCTCCTTAGCATTTTTTGGTCTTGGAAGCTCTAGGATTCTCTTCCTAGATACGATGTGTCCTAGGATTTTTCCTTGTCTCACCATAAAGACGCATTTCTCAGGATTCAGGCACACTCTATACTATCGACGCTTCTCGAATATCCTACGTAACTTCGGAATGTGTTTATGTCTCTGACCTGAGTATGTGCATAAGTCATCTACATATACTTCCATACTCTTCCTTAGAAACTCTTTAAAGATGTGACATATCAACCTTTGGAAAGTAGCGGGGGCGTTCGCGAGTCCGAATGGCATTACTCTAAAAGCATAGACTCCCCATTCAATTGTGAATGCTGTCTTATGTTGGTCCTCTATAGCAATAACTACTTGATTATACCTCGAGAATCATTCTAGGAAGCTATAGAATTCCTTCTTCGTAACTCTCTCCAAGAGATTATCAGTGATAGGTAATGGGTAGCTATCATGGATTGTGACTGCGTTTACTTTCTTTAGGTTAATGCACACTCTTAATTTCCCATTTTTCTTGGGTACGATCACTAATAGTGACACCCATTCTGTGTGCTCTATCTCATAAAGGAATCTGGCCGCCAATAGTTTGTATATTTCCTCCTTAATTTTAGTCGAATAGAAGTATAAGGACGTTGCTTTGATGGTTTTGTATCAGGTGTCATTGGGATTCGATGAGAACAAATGGATGGATCTACGCCTTTGAGGTCCTTGTAGCTCCATGCGAATACATCTCTATACTCTTGAATTAGGCTTATCAGTTCTTCTTCCTCTTCGGGTGACACATCTTTTCCTATATAAGTACATCTTTCTTCTCCATCTTCCATGGTCACCATCACCTTCTTAGTTTGTTCCTTGTTATCATATGCTTCTCCTTCTCTGGCCTCCCTTTTAGGCATCTGAATAGCTATCTTCCTCTCTTCTACGTCATATCTTTTAAAGTGCTCTGGGACTTCAAAAAGGTCTGGGGTGGGTTCAGCCTTATCTAACGTCTCCTCATTGTTCGGTCTTGTCTTGGCTGCTTCTATTGTTAAGACCTTGGGCATTCCTTCCTTATCCTTGGCTTGGATTGCTCCTAAATATCACTCCTCTAAATCAAATTATGGTTCCATTTCTATGCTTTCATACTCCTCCCTCCATTCCTTTTCTAATACTTCTCCTGCCTCTACCTCTTGATAGACTACCATGTAAAAACTTATATCATGATCCTCTTCATCCACACATTCATTCATGGTTAGCACCTCCTCATTTACACACACATCTAATGTGGCTAGAATCTCCATCCAACCATGTGGTTCAAAAACTTCATCTGAGAAAACTTGAGGCATATACCTAGGATCATCTACATGCTAGTAATTTTGATTAGGCCATATTTGAGTTTTTCTCTCTTCTCGCTTTGCTTCCTTACACATCCATAGCTGAGCATCTTCGTGCATCCATGATTGTTCACTTGAACCCACACTATGAATAGACCAATCATCCTCTTCCTTGTGTATGGGGTTCCATTGTAGTGGGGGTACATCCCTATATGAGAATGTATACAAATTTATCTCGGTAGTAGTCCCCTGATGTTGTAGGTATAAAGAGTCTCTCCCCCAATCTTGTACTACCTTGCATTGTCTCATGAAGGACCGTCCTAATATCATTTCATAGTTATTTGCTTTTCCAAATTGACATACAACTACAGTGTGTTCAAATTCTACTCCGCAGGTAGTCAACTTGATTTTTTCCAATATTCCTAGGGGTCTCTCTACATGGCCATCTGCTGATTGAAGCTTCATACGTGTTGGTCATAGGGCTAGATTTCCCCATTTTTCCCAAATTTCCTTGGTGGCTATGCCTACACCCTCTCTTGTGTCTAGAATGGCTTTAGTCATGTAGCCATTATATGTGATGGGTAAGCATGTATTACCCTCATCTCCTTCACTAAATTCTTTGACTTTGTCAACAAGGATTTGTATGGTAGGAGTTTTGATTTCTCTATTTTTCTTGTTATTCTCCTCATTTTCTAGTTTCAATTGTCCCGCCAACCATTTTCATAATTGTGGTTCAGCTCATAGTAACTCTTCCACGGTCAACTGACATTGTACCTTGGTCTTCTTGAGTTCTGCTAAATTGTGAGAGGTCTCACCTGAAGACCCATTTTCCTTGCCTCGAATTGCGGGAGCGTGAAAAACTATAGACCTTTTCTCGTATTCTCCCATATAGTTCGGTAAGGTGGAAATGCTGTGTACTTCCTCCCTATTTCGGTCTAACATAGAAACCTCTTCATATACTTTATGCAAATTTGGAGTTGGCTGGTTTTCTTCAATGTCCAATTCCTCAAAGGGTGGTCTTGAACTTCCATTCCTTTTCCATCGATATTCCTGAATCTTATCCAAAAAATATTGTGGCCAATCAGCTTCTAGTTCAATGATTATAGAAATTGATTTTCCTTGAGTGCTCTGTTGTTCTTCTTTATCGTCTTTCTCTTTAGGTGTTCCGGTGGGTTTTAGCTTGTTTTCTTTCAAGCATTCATTGAATTGATTCTCAGATATTCTTGTCTCTGGAAGGACTAGGATGGTCTTCTCTAGAGTGGCTTGGGCTACGTCTATGAGCTTTCTGCATATCGCTAATCTCTCCTTCTCTAATTCCCCTTGTGGGTAGAGTTTCTCATGCTATTCTGTGTTTGGTCTAGTCGTCATTCTAGCTTGATAAGCTTTCAACCACATGTTCAGATCATCTGGTCTTGGATCTGCTAGGATTGATCCTGGTTTATCTAGTTCTTGGGTGTGGGATTTAGGTGGTGTATTCTCTTGTACTTCCGGTTCCTGCAGTTTCCTACTAACTTTAACATCCTTTTTTTCCTCCTTATTCTTATGTTTCCTCCATTTATTTTTAAGCCTTTCCCTTCTAATCTTCCAACTTTGCATCTTCTTCGTTTGGTTATTCTCACATGGATCTTTCGAGTCCTCCACTACTTGTATATGTGGCTCTAGATCCTTACTCATTTCTGATTTTTTTCCTTCCTGTCCTTTGGCTTGTGCTTGAATAATAGCTTTTAATGGCACTGTATATTCTTTATCACTTCCAGATGATTCAATCACTTCAATTACATTGATTTGTGTTGTGTTATGAGTCTTATTGGGATTCTTCGGGCAATCTCTAAATAGATGTTCCTTTCCACATTCATTGCAGTAGCCTTCCCAAGTTCTCGGAGGTGGTGGGTTGTATGGAAGAGTGCATTCTCTTATGAAGTGATCTTCTGCATCTTAGGTGGTCTCATAGGTGCTGGTGCCTTAGGGGCAGTGTACATCAAATTCGCATACTCCGGTCCATAGGTGTTGTCATATCCTTCATAACCATAGTATTGTTGTTCATAAGTTTGGTCATACTCCACCAGACTGGTGTCATAGGGATAGTATTCTCCTTGAACTTGCTCGTAACCTTGAATTTTTGTTTCGATACTAGCTATAGGTATGGTTGGTACAATGGCTTTTTCCATGTTTTCCTCTGGTTGAGTATATTTAATTGGCACTACATTCTGTCGAAGGGGTGGTTGTTGTCCTAACACTGGCTGTGGTTGTCCATATCCTCCTTGTTCATATGGTCTAGGTGCTCCTGTTGGGCTTGGAAAGGGGTTGTATCTTGGGATCTCTCTTCCTTGTTCTCTAGGAGGGTATCCATAAGGCCTATACTAAGGTTGATTTATGGGCCTTGACTGCCTGTTGAATGGGCAATTTTCAGTAGTATGAATAGTGTATTTTTGCTCTATATGGTAGTACAGGTTGTGTCCTTGAGGTGGCTGCCTATTGTATGGGTAAGCTTGATGCATGCCTATTCCTCCTCTTGTACACATGTGAGATGGGTGATCTCCACCACATAAGCTGCATATCTGAAGTATCGACATTCTCATTGGTGGGTTCTGGTAATTTCTCTGTCCGTGGACTCCTAACTTCTTGGCTATGAGATCTGATAGCTACTCCACATTACTAGAACTTCTTGTCACTCTACTCCTAGTGTCCTCTAATTTACTAGAGCTTGGGGTGCTTTTGAGGTCATCAGCTAGATTGTCTTCTAGGTCAATGCATTCCTGGTAGACACTCACTCAATGTCTAGAGCTGTTTTACGTAAACTAGGGTTCATAATGTTCCACTAGTCAATCCATCCAAGAATAATGATATCATTTTTTGTTGGGATGGTCTTTCTGTTGCTGGGCATCTATAGTCATATTGGTTAAACCTTCGGGTAGCTATTTTCATGGTTTCATTTGGGTTTTGTTTAAAACTATGGATAAAGGATGACGAGTTATGTTTAATCCCTTGCTTGGTAAATTCTTTAATGAACTCTTGAAAAAATTTCTCAATATTTCCAAATTGATTTGGATCCAATGATTGGAACCAAGTCAAGGCCATCCCTGTGAGGGTTAATCCAAAGGACTCATACTGAACAAAGAAGTCATCCACTTGTTTGGCTCGTAATACTTGCTTAAATTTTTTAATGTGGTCGTATGGTTCTCCCATTCCATCATAGTGATTTCTCATACATTTATCCACTTGAATCGGTCTGAGAATTCTTATGGGTTCTGGTGGTCTGGGCATCACAAGAATTGTTGGTCTAATCGGAGGCATTCCTGGTTGCACAGCTAGTTGTGGCCTTGGTCTAATGGGTGGACGATTCATGTTACCTATTCTTGGGTTGGTTTGGTTGTGTGTTTGTACTCCTGGCATTGTGAATTGCACACGTGTTCGGTTGGGAATTCTTCGTTGGCTAGTTTCTCTCGACATTGTATTCTCCGTTCTTGGATGAGTTCTGAAAGGATTGTGTGAGGTAGTTGCCTGCTCTTGAGGAGGGAATACAAGAAACCCCATATACTTCAATTGAGACCTATCAACTACATCCATTGGCCAGTACCTTCTTTGGTTTTGGTCTAGATATGTGACTCTATATTCATCTTCTAGATCCTTTAACTCATAAATGGTCACTCGGCTTACTTCTTGTCCTAGAATGGGTGACTCTATCTGTAATAGTAAGTATGACCCCTAAATTAGATATACATCCAACATGTAATCATCTTGAGGTATCCAATCCCCTCTCAAGACTTGTGTTACCATAGACTTACCTTTCGGTGTAGTCACTACTTCTTCGCTGCTCTCCTCACGATACCTATTCTCACAAGTGATTAACTAAAATATGTTTTTTAGTTTTTATAGCTTTGAGTGGCCTAAATCGTAAACTAAAATAATTTTGAGAATTTTTGGGTTTTTTCTTGGTGTAATCTACTTCTCCCTACTCTACTCCTCTCTTTTTCCTAACCCTAACTCTTCCCTCACTTCCTCACTCCTAACCCTAAACCTAAAGACTCATTACACACCTCAAGAGTGTGAAGTAACAAGTGCTAAAATACTTGACTACTCACCACCGAACAAATTCACTTCTACAAGTACGATTCCTTCACTATAGAGCTCTAACCATCACAAAGGCACCTTGGTTGGGTTTCTCCCTTGGCAACGGCACCAAAAACATGTGTACCTAGGTCGTGAAGTCTTAAGGACTTGTGTCAATGAGACTAGACCTCCATCGCCCACAAGTGCATATAGTGGTGGATTAATACACGCTTAATTATCAATCCGAGGAACCATAAGAACCAAGTGTATGAAGAAGTGTGGCACATGATGGTAAGTCAAGTGGTTAGGCTACAATGCATGTGAAAATCTTTAGCTACCTCTCCAACTCACTAATTCTTTGAAAATGCATGCCGCGATACCATTTACAGCAGTAAATGGTATCGTGGTAGCTAGAAGAAGCATGCTTAATAATAAAACCCCCATCGGAATCACCTATAGCCAAAGTGTTATACCAGTCTTCCAGATAACCAGAAGAAGCACGATTAATAATAGAACCCCCACCAGAATCACCTATAGCCGAAGCCACAATCATCATCGACTCCCCGCCCTAACCAACAACCTCCATCCAGGCAACCATAATCAAAATCCCCACCACATCATTTGAACCTCTTTCATCTCCCGTATATCCAGTTTCCCTAGTACAACCCAGCTCACCCCCATCATCCCTATTCACAACAAGTGTCGTAGTTGAAACTATCACTGATCAAATACCCCCAACTCTACCCAAAATCCTTACACCTATCACTTCCACCATAGTTTCCCCCATTCCACTCAATCCATTCATTAACCCATCCTTTCCTTCATTTCCCATTCCTCCTCGACCTATGTTTCCATTTCCCTCACGAGTGTCACCTCCCCATCTGACTATATCACCTCTACCCTCTCTTTTATTTCAAACCATCCGTGCAACGAAATTATGTATATAGTCCTCCACATTTGTAAATCCCATGTTCGCACCCACTATCACACCATTATTCAGTATTAGTGCACTAGATGCCACGTCTAGTGACATGGACATTTCACCACCTACAACACCACCAATCACATCCACCATTTCACCACCACATCTCGGCACATCACAATTTTCTACGGCCACCACCGCATCCACCCTCCTGTTCCCTTTCCCCTTTCCCCCTACATCTACACCCACATTAGCATCATCTTCATACACCACACTATTGTTATTATTACCCACTATTGACACCACATTTTGCCAATTGTTTGCATGTATGACTCAAGTTAAAGATGGAATTTGCCTCTCTCAGAAGCAACTACCAGGCATTGGAGCAGACCACTACACAATTGCAGGTGCAATTAAAATCTTTAACCATTGAGAATGCTTTCTTGAATACACACAATCAAGAACTACGTGAGGCTTACCACTCCTGGGAGTTAGGTTCAGAAAAAAGACTAAAGAAGCCCTCACACATGTAGAAAAACTTTTAGACATTACGAAACGCCATTCTCACATGCAATATGGGCCTATTACGAAGACACCTCCTAGCCGCCAAAGAAGAGAACCAAAGGCTCCAAGAGCAGAATCGTGAGAACTTCGAAGCTTCAATGGATAGACCTGAGGAACCATTGAGTCTGAGTAGATTCAAAGCAGTCCCCTTTGAAACAATGCAAGCACTATTGGAGGATCACGTGTGACTACTCGATGACTACAGCAAGATCAATGAAGAATATCAAAAGCTCTAGACCAACTACAAAGCCTTACTACTGAAGGAACTTGTAGAGCCCCAACAAGTCCTTGAAGTCATACCCCTAGAAATTCTTGATGAACTCACTACTTTATGGGCTCACGTCATAGAACTCCAAGCACAGATTGTAGCTCAATCAGAACCTCTCAAGCTAGATTCCCCACCAGAGATTCTTGCTGAAGAAGAGACTGTTTCTATACCGGTGGAGGACACATACAAAGAAGCATATGAACCACAACCGGCCCAAGGCGGACATGTCACAATAGAAGGGCAAGACACTTTTGAGCTTCCTATCCTTGCATGGCTGAAATTGGTTGAAGGACTAGGTAAGACTCACTCAACACATGTCAAAGCATAGCTACATGCCATGGCCCTAATCAAGGAACGCATTTTACAATCACCCTATTTCACTCAATTGGCCCCTTGAAGGTATATCTCTATCAATGAACTTCAATACAAACCCTACGTCTTGTGGATGGGAAAATACCAATTAGCTATTAAAAAAGAAACAGGCAAGAAACCGAATCATGCCACTCAGTTGGAGCCCAATGATCTACCCCCTAAAGCAAAGAAAGGAAAGATCTTTCAACCAAATTGGCACATGGAGCTATTACAAAAGTATCCAAAAATGATGCACACCTGGACAAAAGCTTCACTGCACCTAAAGTATAATCTGTGTTGGGGTCCAGTACCATGAGGCTACTCTTGGAGAGCATTTGGGATTAAAGTTCAAAATAATAAGCAATGCCAGGACTGGTTAAACTATCCTTACTTCACTCCACCCCATGGGCATCCTACAGTAGGATACATGATGGCCGCAATTCGCCACCTCGAGGACTCCTCGGCTTGCACAAAATGGAACTATGGATTACAAAATGGGGTTTTCTATGTTACATATGTTACAATAGTGATAAAAATCACTGTTGGAGGTTTTTGGAAAGTATTTGAAAACATAATTATTTGAAAAACGATTCGACTGGCTCCCTGCTCCGTCGTTACATGCTTTCGTGTCGTCTGTGCCTCTGGCTGCTTCCAACACCCCCCTCCCTCTCGCTTCTGTCGTCCCTGACAGAACCTTGTTGTGAGCTCTTGCGATTACACCGGATGGACGATGGTCGCACACATGACCATTAAGATCTTTGATATGATGCAAACAATTTTCAAGATCTTTTGCCGCGTCAAAGCACCACATGTCAATACCTCGGGCTTCGAGCATGGCAACCAAGACCTCACATATGACATGAGCACTACGCCATCCCTTCGGGTATGCTATGCGTGGCACTGTCGCATAAAGTACTTACCTGCATTTTATAAGATGAGTTTTGAAGAAATGTTCATGAAGGCTTTTGGGAATATCATTCTGAAGTTTTTATCAACCGGTCTACCCATCTCCTTCATTTGTCGACTTGCGAACAACTCATATATTCGACACATTATTGGCTTCTGCCTCACGACAAACCTCAAGCCATAGACTAGGAAAAACTCGAAGCTGATCTTGCACGAGGAATTCACATCACAGAGCACACCCTCGCACAAGAACTCTTGCAAAATTACATTATGCAAACCCCACGACAAGGATCTGTCGGGGATGACAGATGTGAGAGGGAGGGCGGTGTTGGAAGCAGCCAAAGGCATCGACGTAGAGGAAGTATGTAGAGGTGGACTACAAAGAGTTGCGGGGAGCCAGACACTTTTTTTCAAGAAATATATTTTATGATGTTCTCTTCAAACACCAAATAATGATTTGATCACTTTTGTAATATATGTATCATAAAACACTGTTTTGTACAAGCCGAGGAGTCCTCAAACTTGAGGACCTTAGGTAGAACAAGCCTACCAATTTTGGTTATTTTTAGATCTCATGTGGACCTCCAAATGACCCCGAGAACCTAATTTTTAACTATGCCAATCACTAGATGTGAAACCGGTCAAACTAGTCTAGAATCTATAAAAAGAGCTAGAGAGCTCATTTTTGAGGTTAGCTAGTGTTGGATTGTATTAGCTAGTGTAAGCTTTGAGCTTGTAATAGTGTTATTGAGCAATAGAGTCTACTTTCTACCTTCCATTGTGTCTCGCTTGTCTCTTCCATGGGTGTCTGTATATGTGTAGGCATCCTCATGCTTCTCACCTTCACTCTCACTACTTCTTGCATTCACTATCTTCATATCACTCTTATCTCCTCTACAGATTGACATTAAAGAGGTGGAGGTTCTTAACGTGGTTCTTACCATTGTGCTAAAGCAACACTCTACTTACCATAACATCTTCTAATTTTGTATTCTATTGCTTTAACAACAACAACTCATCCTATAATTGCTCTAATTGAGAATGCACTCATAGATGAGTATTTTCCTCCTCCATTTGCAGTGAACACATGGCTAATAATCTAGCGACATCCGCCATTGTACTTGCTTGAATTTGTAATCTTTAAAGAACCATGGATAAATACGATTTGAACAATGAATATCTAGCAATTGGACTTTACCTACTTTATTATGCCATGGATCCGGATTCTTCCAAATGTTGTTCATGCTACAAAGAGAGAGGAGGGTTACTAGACCGATAGTCTGGGTGGAACTACTGTGATAAGGGGTCAGGTATCCTAGTGTGGCCATTAACTTCAGTGCATCTATGTTGTTGTTGTTACTGCCCACTGGGTCCTTGGCTAGTTGGTTGCTATTGTTATTGTTGCCCTTCTTAGACCATTGCCTTTTGTCTGTTGTTGTTGTTGTTGTTCTTGTTGTTGTTGCTATCGTTGGGATGCTTCATCTACAGTAGCCTATTGACATTGTTGGGCTTCAATAGCTATTGTAGCCTCCTCTTGTTGTTGTTGTCGAAACTCTTCCTCAGTTTGCTCTTGCATTCTCCATTGGTCTTGCACATAACTTCTTGAATAATATGGACTCATGCTTGCTTCTCTACATTCATAAGATCTTGCAATTGGGGTATTGTTTGTTTACCCTATCACTTACCTACCTATAGGAAATTGGCTTCATCTACTAGCACGAACTGACGCAATGTAGGGAGAGGGACTACTGGTACCTACAAAGCCAAAAGCACACCTAACTTCATATCTAATTGATGAGGCTTGTGAGATGGTCTACATAGCTATCACATCTCCTTCTTAATTCTTCTAAAAATAATCTCAACACAATTAACTTTACCTTTTGCTAATGTCGTGTCCTTCATAAATGAGTAAAACATTTGGGAAACTCCATATAGCTTTGACTGCATGAATATGGCTAAAGTATCCAATCATAAGCCAAACTTCCATGGGTTGGTATTTGGGAGTCTTGAATACTTCTATTCACTAGAACATTCACGATGGAACATGAATTCCATCTCCTCTGTAGGGCATAATTCTACTGGTGCAGTGATCCCTTGATTACTAACTCGTAATTGAGCAACAATGTAGGCTGGGTCGGTCAACAAGCAAGTAGATTGTCCAAAGTGAAATTCAATGAAAGCTATCTAATCCTCTGAGTCTTTGATTCGGTTGTGACATTGTTGCATAAATGAATTGATCATTGGATGATTTGGAATAACATGCCACAAAATCTGTGCATATGAGAGTAAGCCCCGACACTGGAAGCAATCAACATGAAGTTGCATTAAGTGATCAGGGATCACTAACAAGCTCATATCTCATGGCTTGAGAATATTGGGCAAGATTGTGGCTATCATGGTGGATAAAAAAGAAGGTGAATAAGTGTGCACATTGTAAAAATTTTCGATTAAAACTTTGTTATAATCAATGACAAGGTTTAAATAGAATATAGCAAGGTTGTTGTATGTAGAATCAACAATATTTGCATATGCATGATACAACATAGAGGGCAGTTAATGTTGCATGTAAATTTATTGCACTTGCACCATGCAAAAGATTCCCCAAAACTTCCTGTCATCCAAAACCACCTTTCATCAATCGTGATGCCATTTATTCAATATGTGAAAACTGTCATTTTATTCTGAATATATACAGTATGTACAAGTACTGGTCACACATTAACTATGGTAAGTTGTAGTTTGGACCCATTGACTAGTGTCCATAAAATTTCTCCTACTAACGTGGCTAGTTGAAATGTCGCGATCGATTTCCTGATGAATATGGAAAAGGACCTGTCCATCAAAGCTTGAAGTGTTTGGCTGGTCTTTTCATTTTGGAATTAAAAAAGAGAAAAAATCATCGGGTTAAAAAATGGGAGTCCATAAGTGTGTATCATGCCAATGACTTTGTCTATTCTGTACTGCTTCTAGCAATAGAAAACTAGTATAATGATGTTCTTCCAATTAGCATAGTGTATCAATCCAAAAATCTAATGAATCTTCTGGGAAAAGCTTCTGTTGAAATGCATTTCGTAAATTGGGCACCGTAATTTCCATATGTACTATGACTTCTAAACCATACACAAGTTTGAAAGGTGTGAAACCAATAGATACCTTATAGGAAGTACGATAAGCCCACAAGACAGAAGACAAGTACTCTTCACATTTGTTCGGACATTCCAGAATAAATTTTTGCAGCATCATTAATAAAATTTTGTTTTTACTTCTACTTATCCATTTGCCCGAGGATAATATGGAGAACCAAATTTATGTTCAATACAAAAATAATCTGTTACAAACTGACTCACCTACACGTGGACAAGAGGAAAGTCCAATGACCCTTTACGAGTTAAAAGATCCTAAAGACGAGTCTAGAATCACCTACCTAGACAAGACAGGCTACTACCTCTCAAAATCCCTTTGGGACACAACAAGAGTCAGAACATACAATGTCGGGACAAACAAGCCATCCGAGTGTTCCAAACCAAACTCATGTACAATTTACAATGCTAGGACTACAAGCACACAATCAAACTCGCCCTAGACTAGGCAACCAATATCAACCACTAGTGAGACCAAGACCACCACTTGGAGTGCAGCCTGGAATACCCCCAATTAGACCAGCAATTCCTGTAATGCCTAGATACCCAAAACCTGTAAGAAGATTAAGACCGATTCAAGTGGCTAAGTGTATGAGAAACCATTATGACGGAATGGGAGAACCTTACGATCACATAGCTGAATTTAAACAAGTTCTAAGAGTTGAACAAGTGGATGATTTCTTTGTGCAGTATGAGTCCTTTGGACTCACTCTCATAGGAATGGTTTTGACCTGGTTCCAGCCACTGGATCCCAATCAATTTGGAGATATTGAGCAATTCTTTCAAGAATTCATAGGGGAATTCACCAAGAGAGGTATTAAACATAATTCTTCATCATTAATCCATAGCTTCAAACAGAATCCAAATGAAACCATGAAAACAACTGCGAGAAGATTCAATCAATATGTCGATAGATGCCTTATGGTAGAAAGACCCACGCAACAAAAAATGATATCGTTATCCTTGGACGGACTGCGAATGGAACCCTAAGAACTTTAGTCTATGTGAAGAGTCTATAGATGTTGAATGAGTGTCTTCAAGAATGTATTGACCTAGAGGACAACATAGCAGATGATCTCAAAAGTACACCCAGTCCTACGAAATCAGAAGACACTAGAAGCACAGTCACATCCAACTCTAGTAACGTAAAGAGTTAGCTGAGCTGGTAGCCAAGAAGTTAGGAGTCCATGGATAGAGGAACTACCTGCATCCATCACTAAGAATACCCATGTTACGAAGATGTAGCCTATGTGGCTGTGATCACCCCACTCACATGTGTGCACGAGGAGGAACAGGTGTGCCTCAAGCTTACCCTTATAATAGGCAGCCACATCAAGGAACCACTTTGTATTGCCACATAGAACAAAAATACACCAATCACACCACTGAGAATTGCCCATTCAAACGGTAGACACGACCTTTAAATCCACCTCCGTATCGGCCATATGGATACCCACCTAGAGAGCCAAGCAGGGAGATTCCAAGTTATAATCCCTATCCAGGACCACCATGAGCACCTAGACCATATGAGAAAGTACAATTTGGAAACCCTGAGCCATTGTTAGGACCACAACTACCACTTCCTCACCACCTCATACCTGTCAAATATGCTCAACCAGAGGAAAACTTAGAAAGAGCCATAGTGCCAGCATCGCCTGTGGCAAGTGCAGAATCAACGAACCCAGGATATGAACAGACCCAAGGAGAGTATTATTCCTATGATGCTAGTATGATGGATTACGAGCAAGCTTATGACCCACAATACTATGGATATGAAGGATATGACAATGTCTATGGACCAAAGGTGGCAACAATAATGTACACCGCACCCAAGGCATCGGTACCCATAAGAGCACCCATCCGACCGCCTATGCCAAAAGGACCGTGTTATAGATGCAGAGGAGACCACTTTATCAGAGAATGTACTAGACCATACAACCCACCACCCCCCAGAACTTGGGAAGGGTATTGCAATGATTGCAGAAAGGAACATCTCTTTAGAGATTGCCCGAAAAATCCCAATAAGGCTTAGGACACTGCACCTATTAACGTGATTGAAGTAATTGAATCAGCCGGAAGTGACAAAGAATACACCATACTACTAAAGGCCATTACACGAGCACAAATGAAAAGACAAGAAAGGAAACAAGTAGACCACGAGCAGGAAAAGAGTAAAACCATAGAACCCAGGATACAAGTAGTGGAAGATTCAGAGGACCCACGTGAGAGTAACCAAATGATGAAAAGCAAAAAATGGAAGGATAGGAGAGAAAAACTCAAGGAAAAATGGATGAAAAATAAAAACAAAAAAGACAAGAGGGACACAAGAGGTACAAAGAAAACAAAAGAACCCGAAATTCAGGAAGAACTTCCTATTACACCGCAAGCACTAGAGCCAGAAAAGCTGGGATCAATTCTAGCTGACCCAAAAACAGGTGATTTAGACATGTGGTTGAAAGCTTACCAAGCTAGGATAAGGAATGGACCAAACGTAGAACATCATGAAAAGCTTTACCCACAAGGGGAGTTAGAAAAGGAGAGGCTAGCGATATGTAGAAAACTCATAGAGGTAGCTCAAGCCACCCTAGAGAAGATTGTCTCAGCTCTCCCCAAAACAAGAATATTGGAGGATCAATACAATTATTGTATCAAAGCCAAGGACTAGAAACCAAAGGTGAGGAATGATAAGCCTTAACTACTGAATACCCAAGACAAACCAATGTCCACAGTCCCGGATTTAGATGCTGACTGGCCAAAAGAGTTGTGGACTAGAATTCGAGAAGATCAATGGAAAAGGAATGGAGTCGCAAAACCTCCTTTTGAGGAATTGGATGTGGAAGATTTTCAATCAATGCCAAACATGGAAGAAATATATGAGGAAGTTTCTAGAGTAGACCGAAATAGGGAGGAGACCCTGAGCATTTCGACCCTACCAAACTACATGGGAGAATATGAAAAAGAACCCATAATCTTCCGTGCTCCCACAGTACGAGGACAAGAAGAGGGAACTTCAGATAAAAACTCACAAAATCTAACTGAACTTAAGAATACCAAAGTTCAATGCAAGTTGAATGTGGAAGAATTACTTCGTGTTAAACTGCAAGTATGGAAACAATTAGCAGGACAATTGGAGTTAGAGCAAGAGAAGAACAAAAAGGAAAGCAAGGGAAATGGAAACCCCCCTAACTTACAAATCCCGATTGATAAGGTTGGAGAATTCAGTGAAGGAGATGAGGGTAACACGTCTACTTGTCATATACAATGGATACATGACCAAGGCTATACTAAACACAAGAGCAGAAGTAGGTATTGCCACCAAAGAGATTTGGGAGAAATGGGGAAAGCCAACCTTACGACCAACTTGTATGAAGCTTCAATTAGCAGATGGCCATGTTGAGAAACCATTGGGAGTATTAGAAAAGATCAAATTAACCACCTATGGAGTAGAATTTGAGCATACATTAGCTATCTATCAATTTGGAAAAGCAAATAATTATGAGATGATATTAGGAAGACCTTTCATGAGACAGCTTAGGGTAGTGCAAGATTGGGGACGAGACTCGTTATACCTTCAACATCAAGGAAACACTACCAAGATGTACCTTTGTGTACCGAGATGTACCTCCACTACAATGGAACCCCATACATAAGGAAGAGGATGATTTTTCTATCCATAGTGCTGGATCAAGCGATCAATCATGGATGCATGAGGATGCCCAATTATGGATGTGTAAAGAAGCCAAGAAAGAGGATAACAAGAGGCAGTTATGGGACATCCAAATCATCGACCCATAGAGGACCCAATGTACATGCCTCAAATCTTCCCTGATGAAGCATTCGAACCGCATGGTTGGATGGAGATCCTAGCAACCTTAGATGTATGTGTGAATGAAGAAGTCTTGACTATGAATGAATGTGTGCACGAAGAAGGCTATGACGTAAATTTGTACATGGTAGTCCTGCAGGAGGTAGAAGCGGGAGAAATATTAGAAAAGGAATGGAAAGAAGAATATGAGAGCATAGAAATGGAACCAAAATTTGATTCGAAGGAATGTTATCTAGAAGCCATTGGAGCTGAAGACAAGTACGGAACAACCAAAGTGTTCGCAATAGAAGCAGCCCCTATAGTACCAAATCGGGAGGAAAGCATGAGTAAGATCGAACCAACCCCAGATCTTTTTGAAGTACTAGAACATTTCAAAAGATATGAAGTAGAAGAAAGGAAATTAGCCATACAGATGCCTAAGAGAGAGGCAAGAGAAGGAGAGGTGCATGACAACAAGGAACAAAGGAAAAACATCATACTAACCGTGGAAGATGGAGAAGAAAGATGTACATACATAGGAAAGGATGTGTCAACGGAGGAGGAAGAAGAATTGATACAATTGATCCGAGAATATCGAGATGTATTTGCCTGGACCTACAAGGATCTCAAGGTGGTGGAACCCTCCATTTGTTCTCATAGAATACCAATGACATCGGAGGCAAAACCATCAAAGCAATGCCCTTACACGTATAAGGAGTTTTATGCCACAAAAACAAAAAAAGAAATAGACAAGCTATTAGCAGCTGGATTCATTTACGAAATAGAACATACCGAATGGGTGTCACCATTAGTGGTTGTACCTAAAAAGAACGGAAAACTAAGAGTGTGCATCAATATAAAGAAAGTCAATGCAGCCACGATTTTTGATAGCTACCCATTACCTATCACCGATCACCTTTTGGAAAGAGTTACAGGAAAATAAGTCTATAGCCTCTTGGACACATTCTCTGGATATAATCAAGTAGCTATTACTACTGAAGATCAACATAAGACCGCATTCGCGACTGAATGGGGGGTCTATGCCTTTAGAGTGATGCCTTTTGGGCCCACTAATGCCCCTGCTACTTTCCAAAGATTGATGTGTCATGTTTTCAAAGAATTTCTGAAGAAGAGTATGGAAGTATACGTAGACGACCTTTGTACATATTCAAATCGAAGACAGGAACACATTTCAGAATTGCGAAAATTATTTGATAAATACCAACAATATAGAGTCTACCTAAATCCTGAGAAGTGCATTTTTATGGTGAGACAAGGGAAGATTTTAGGACACATTGTGTCGAGGAACAGAATATCTACGGATGAAGACAAGATCAAGGTAATTCTAGAACTTCCTAGACCAAAGAATGCGAAAGAAGTGCAAGAATTTATGGGTCATTGTGGATATTATCGACGATTCATCCACATGTATGCGATAATTGCCAAACCCTTGTATGGATTGTTGACTCAATTCACGTGGACAGACGAATGCGAGAGGGCATTTAATGAGCTAAAGAAAATATGCGATAGGATGCATCTTAGCTCAACCAGCAGATGAAGGAAAGTTGGACCATCCAAGTGCCTATGCAAGTAGACAACTGAATCAAGCCGAGAGAAACTATACAACTACCGAGCGAGAGGGATTAGGGATGGTGTATGCTGTAAAGAAATTTAGACACTGTCTCTTAGCCAATAAGTTAAAATTCTTCATAGACCATCAAGCCTTATTGTACTTAGTCAATAAGCCTTGCAACACAGGAAGACTTGTGAGATGGTTTCTATTATTAATGGAGTTCGACTTTGAAGTGATTGTAAATAAGGGTAACACTCATGTGAGAGCAGATCATCTCTCTAGGTTAACACATGGAGAACCCCCAAGCAGAGTACCAGACGATTTGCTAGACACTTATCTGTTCAATTTGGAAGTATGTCCGAAATGGGCAGAAAAGCTGATTCAAATACTCACTCATGGACCACAACATTCGATTAATAAGGAGAGTAAAAAGGAAATCCTACAATCGCGTAACTTACACGTAATAGTAGGAAGTGTGTATCATAAGGAATCCAACGGCGTATTGTCAAGATGTGTAGAGGAAGACGAACAAAAGAAGTTGATCGAACAAGCTCATGTAAAGAAATGGAGAATGCACAAAGGAACTCATGGAACTCTAAGAGAATTGAAACCGCTAGGAGTATACTGGCCTAGTATGCCTAAGGATGTCCATGCATACGTCAACAATTGCATGGAATGTCAGGAAACCACCCCAGATGACCACACATCTTTACCTTTCTCTACAATAGCACCCAACTGGAGTAAGACATTAGTGAAATTCCTAAGGACACGGAAGCATGAGGAAGGAATCAGTTTAGCAAGGAAACGATCTCTAGAGGAAATGAGTAAAGAGTACGTTATCATGGGAAGACAATTATTCAAGAGAGGGAAGCATAATCACCTACGACTATGTGTACATGAAGGAGAATATCTACCCATATTAGAGATGGCACACTCAGGTGCCGCAAGAGGACATTGCTCTGCTGAAAGAACCATAAAAATGATCCTCTTTGCAGGCTTATGGTGGCCAACCGTACATATGGATGCAAACACCTATGTACGCAGTTGCGAGACATGCCAAAGAGCCAAATATCCGATTAGACGAGATGACATGCCATTAAGACCCATGGTTTGTGCTAGAGCATTTTCTAAATGGGGTATTGATTTCATAGAACCCATTAACCCACCAACCAAAGGATCACATGCGGAATACATAATAGTAGCCATGGATTACCTGACTAAATGGGTAGAGGCAAAGGCTAGTAGAAAAAATGATGCTTAGACCACCGCCAAATTTCTTTTTGAGCATATCTTCACTCACTTTGGACTACTATAGAAATAGTGAGTGATAGACGAATGCATTTCATTAATGAAGTGATAGAGTCCTTAATCAATGAGTTCTTAGTGATCCATAACAGCCCCTTATCATCCTCAAGCTAACGGACAAGTGGAAAGTTCCAATACGGTGTTATGCACCGTATTGACAAAGATAGTCAATAGTGGAAGGTCAGATTGGGACAAACAATTGCATCATGCAATTTGGGCCTTCTGTGTCGCTTACAAGATAGCCATTGGAACTACCCCATTCAATCTCGTGTATGCACAGAATGCAATCTTGCCAATCGATTTTTTTAGTGCCCACTTTGAGAGTAGCACAACAGTATGAATGGATGGGACATGAATTATCCAAGCAACTAGATCAAATTGAGAAGCTGCATGAGACTAGGATACAAGCTGTTGCAGGAATTTATGCGGCCAAGGGAAGACAAAAGGCATATTATGATGCGCACATCAAAGACAAAGGACTAAAAGAAGGAGATTTAGTTCTGGTCTACACCTTGAAGCAACATGCCAAGAAGCTATAAAAGCGCGGATATGGACCTCTAATTATCAATAGGATTTCAACGAGTGGAGCGGTTAATCTAGCTACTCTGGATGGAGATATTCTTCCAAATTACATAAGTGGTTGTCGAGTGAAACGCTACATGGAGCCAGTGACGGACCAAATGTTAGCACGACTTGTAGGTGTGCAAAATAGAAAAAGAGAGGAAGAGAGGATTCGAGATGTAACATAATCCTGGTAGGAGATGGTTGAACCACACCCTAAGAGAGAGGATTAGGAAGTAGTCCTCAACCATGGCTTTTGGGGCAAGTGGTTAGCCCATCACATTCAATCACATTCCTAACCAAGAGGTTGTGAGTTCAATTCCTTGCATTGGTATCAGAGCCTAGGAAGTAGGCTTGGGCAAAGTGGAATGATCCAATGGCCTCTAAAAAAGGCGCTTGGGCATCCTCTATGTGAAAGGGTAGGAATTGTGGAAGGCGCGCGCGTCGGTTTCAAGGATGGACCTTACAATGATTGGGGTGTATCTCTCAACCCGTAGGTCGGATTGAGGCGTGTAATATACCGTTGGAAAGCTCTCGGAACAAACTTTCCAATGAGCTAGCTTGGAAGTGTGGATTCCTTGGGAATCCTTGGGTGGCACTTGATTGAGTGTTCAAGATACCAAGCATGGGTGAGAACAAGGTTCAAGATTGAGGTTGAGAACAAGGGCTCGAGACACCAAGGTTGCGAACAAGAAGGTTCAAGACACCAAGGTTGAGAGCAAGGGTTCAAGAGACCAAGGTTGCGAACAAGGTTCAAGAAACTCTGCGAGGTTGAGGGACATCAATTCAAGGGCACCTAGGGGTTCAAGGGACTGATCACCGAGGCTAGAGGGATACAAGAGTAGATCACTGAGGACAATGATCGACCAAGGGGGGAAGAATGTAACATAATCCTGGTAGGAGATGGTTGAACCACACCCTAAGAGAGAGGATTAGGAAGTAGTCCTCAACCATGGCTTTTGGGGCAAGTGGTTAGCCCATCACATTCCTAACCAAGAGGTTGTGAGTTCAATTCCTTGCACGAGAGGAGGCAAGACAAGAAGCCCTAGAGCGTATCAAGAAACGAAAAGAGTGGATAAGGCAACGGCATGAACGATATCTACAAGGAGAAGAGCCTATTCCCATGGCCAACTTTCAAGTTCATAAGTCCAACACCAACAATCTCAGCACATCCCAACCGTACTTAAACTTAGGGATTGGAACAATAGAGTACCAGCTAATAGATGCCTTGATAGACTCCGGAGCAGCACTCAGTTGCATACGAAGTACAGTCATCACAAAGCTTCAAACAAACATATCACCTACTAAAGCACACATGATAGGTGTAGGAGGTCAAGTTATATAATGCATTGGAGAAGCTACAATATCCCTCCACCTAGGAAATTCCACTATGGAACAACGAGTCTTAGTGTGTAAAGACGAGGATCTAATAGAGCATCTGATTCGAGGGCAAGACTGGATCATTGAAAATGAGGTGTGCATTCACCTGGCTCAAGGATACACCGCAGCGAAGATAGGGCACAAGGAAATCTTTATTCTATTAGAAGAGAAACCCTTGCATAGACATGACATCATCAAGAATGAGAAGCCAATCCTAGAAAAGGACTTAGTAAATGACCCCATCGCAAACCAATGAGAAGAGGGTTCGATAGAAGAAAGGGCGTCAAGTCCCAATCCACCAAAGGAGAAAGTGGATTCATCCCACATGAATGGTGAAACAAAGAGAAATGGTGAGCACACTACTCCTACAACAAAGGGAGATTGCCAATATGGAAGTCCACTATCAGATTCTCGCAATCAGCAAGTGCCAACCTACAATGGGTTCGCAAGGATCGAGTGAAGGAAGCAGCGAAGTCAATACCACTATTGGTCACTCATCTGAAGGAGGCAACAAATAACAAAGGATCCTGTTCATTACAAGCGGGACCAAAGAGACTTCTGAGGGTATGGCTCCCAAAGTCATTTGTAGCAGCTCAGAAAACACAGCAACAAATATGGATTCCAAAGAAGGTCAGACAAATGGCAAGTCAAGAGATAGACAAGCAAGAAGAAACCTTATACATACAAACTAGGACCGTAAAGCCAAACGAGACTAACCAAAGATACCAGAAAAGAAGGACCCCAACCAGTCAGAATTCAAAAAGGGAAGAAGAAACACACGACAAAATCATTTTGCAACGTATGATGTCCTAAAAAATGCATTCTTAAGATGATAGAGGAAGGCAAACACCACTAGGCAATTATTTATTACTTTATAATACATGGTGCAATAGCCTAATCAAATGGTGCCTAACTATGCACCAATTTTTCAGAGTACTTTACGTCAAATTCCAAAACCAGAACAACCTCTAGAGGATGTAGTTCGAGGTTGGTTTATGGATGGTTTGAATTTCACATTTAAAGAAAAATATTTTTATTTGCATTCGATGGCACTCATTCTCTGGATCAGATTATAGATGCTACATAACAATTGGAAAATAACCTTAAAGTGGTGAATCTAGCTTTGAAACATCCTACTGATGTTGCAT